>LPNX010943377.1:0-44349 GCA_001517045.1 Pseudotsuga menziesii
CTCAGCACTCGGGAGACTGATATTCAGCAAGGTGACACGCAATGCACTCTACTCTAGGTTTCAAATAGCGAGGTGTTTGATACCATTTTATGAGTCAATACAGAATTCTTTTATTATAACCGTAATCTGGAAAACATATGAAACCTGCCTGGAAATCTAAAAACAAATGCAACCCAAAAACAAATGCAACCCAAGGCAATAACTGCGACAGCAAAATCCTCAATTGTTTAAGAGTACTGACAGTGAGGAGATAACGCAGACTGTATCAGAGAACGCAGATTGGAGAAAGTGAACACATACAGAAAGCGATATCCCTGTGGCTCGATTGTTTGTATTTTGTTTGTATTTATTTGTTTGTCTGTAAATTAGCATGAATTTGATACTGGGTAGATTCATTACCGTAGACCTAGAGACGTTCCCGTAGAAAATTCAATAATCTGCGACGTACTGCCCTATGCCTTGTGGACATCGAGAGAGTACGTGGATCGACGGGCATCGGATTAGTTTAGGTACCTATTACATACGGATTACCTCTAGTGGATGGCAGTGTATTCCCCCCCTTATCAAATTTTGATACTCGGTTTAGCTCGTGAAGAATGTACTTACATGTTAAGGATATTCTCTTATTGTGAAGAGATTATATATTTTAATGAGAAGGATACAAATGTTGGTCCAGGAGATTGTAAGCATCAGAGCAGGAAATCCCTATCAGGAAGAAAATAAAATGTGAGAAATATTTTGAACATTTTATTTGTAACTCGTACAATCGAGTTAAGTTCGGAGCCTTTAATCTCACAAACTTTGAACGGCATGGAGCTTTTTAATGAGAATGTTATGTCCAAACCAAGAGCCATTGATTTCTTTCATTCCAGACTCATTAGGCTCTTACAAGGATTTAAATTTTCTTCGGTTTAAATTTTGCTGAACAGGTGAATTGTCCCTAAAGGTGTTTGCATTTTTTCTGCTGTTCCCGAACTTAATAGACATCTCAGACATCAATTTGGCAATATTGAAATTAGAGAATTAGGAACAAACTGAACTTAGATCTGTTTCTCGCGTTCAATTGAAATTTTAATAAGGAAGTTTCTCGCATTCAATCTGAATTCTTCTATTATAACTGTAATCTGGAAAACATCTGAAACCTGCCCGGAAATCTGAAAACAAATGCAACCCAAGGCAATAACTGAGACAGAAAAATCCTCAACTGTTTAAGAGTACTGACAGTGAGGAGATAACGCAGACTGTATCAGAGAACGCAGATTGGAGAAAGTGAACACATACAGAAAGCGAGATCCCTATGGCTCGACTATGCGCTACTAAAATAAGTGGCTCGACTATCAGCCATAGAATATGAAAATAATTTGAACCTGGATATAAGCCACAGAATATCTAAAGAAAAAAGAATATGAATTGATTGTCGATTAGCAAATTTAAAATTCTTACCTGGTTTTATTGTTGCTGTCACAGTGGTTGTTGCCGGACATCAGTGGTTGTTGCTGTTGCTGGATCAAGGTATAGCTATGATGTAGTTTGTGATACTTCTTGTTATTTATATAGTTGTTGTTTTTTTTCTTCTAATTTTCTATTTCTTTTAGCCGACATAACATTATGTAACGTTACTTATAAAAAAAAATTCTATTTGTTTTTATAGCCGACATAACTTTATGTTTTTTATAGCCGACATCTATGTAGCGTTACGTAACGTTACAACGTTACGTAACGCTTCAACGTTACGTAACGTTACAACGTTACGTAACGCTTCAACGTTACGTAACGTTACAAGATCTACCCCATACTGGGCTGTAGAGCGCCTCTCGGCGCAATGAACTTAGCATTGCACCCAGTAATTTTATAAAAGTGAACATGGCATTTGATCTACTAATTATACTTAAAGAATATAGCCTTGTACTTGCTAATTTAAATATTCTGAACAAGGCCTTTTATAGGTAAAATTTGCATTGACCTCGTTGAGCATCTAGTTGAGCATTTGGTAAAAAATTTGTCTGATCCAGGAGACAAATGGAGGAAGAGGACTTCCTCCAAGCTAGCCAGTTGTTCTGGAAAAATGACGAAGGTAATGCTAGAAGTGCTTGAGGTGCCTTTGGAGGCATTGGCACCCTATGGAAGAAAGCATCCTTTGATTTGGTTCAAACCCTTTCCCACACGCACTGGATTCTCTCTATTCTATACCACAAGGAAACTGGAATTCAGGTTAGTATTCTTAATGTTTATGTCCTGGTTATGCTTTCCAGAAAAAAGGAATGCTAGCAAAGCATTCAAGAAGCTCTTTCTTCCTAGAAGCCAGAGAACCTCATCCTGGCGGGGGACCTCAACATAACTCTCGGTGCCAAGGAAAAGAAAGGTGGCACTATTGTTAGAGATCCTCTGAGAGAAAATGTGGAAGACATCGTCAGAGATTGGGACCTCAAAGACATCAAGCCTAGGTGTGGACTCTTCACTTGGACTAACAAAAGAATTGGCCCCAGCCATATAGCGGCCAGGCTTGACAGGTTTTTGGTCCACCAATTCTTCTCAATGCTCGGGTTCAGATCGGATTCCTCCATCGTGCCCTTTAGCATGTCGGATCACAAACCAGTCCTGCTAGATCTAGTAGAAGAAAAAAATATTGGCCCCATCCCCTTCCGATTCAGCCAATTTGGATCAAACATGACGATTTCCAAGATCTAGTCAAATCGGTTTGGGATACGGTCTCTAGCTCCCCCTTCTATGTCTGGGAAAAAAAGATTCGAAGGATTAAAAAATCCCTCAAAGATTGGGCTAAGACTCTGAAATCTCTTGCAGCTCAAAGGATTGAAGCACAGCAAAATCTGGAGAGTCGCCTAAGTTGGCAAGAAAATCAACAGTTGGACATTGCTAGTCTAGAAAAAGAAACTAGCCTTCAGCGCAACTTGTATGCATCCTGTAGGATCAAGGAAGAATAGGTTAGGCAGAAATCAATATGTCTTTGGCTAAAGGTCGAGGACAAGAACACGACATTCTTCCATAAACAAGCAGAAGGTCGAAAAAACTTTAAAGCAGTAAATGAGATTCAGAGCCATGGATAAACAATCCAGGAGTTTGAAGAAATTAAAAAGGTGGCACATGATCACTTCCAAAATGTCTATGCCAAAGAGGATCCTAGAGCTCCACTCTCCCACATTCTTGATTCGGTTCCCCTTTTGGTCAAAAATTCTACTAACAGGAGACCAATGGCCTCGGTCTCAAAAAAAGAAGTGAAAGAGGCCCTAGCAAGTATGGAGCTTGACAAGGCACCAGGGCCGGGTGGGTTCATAGCAAGATTCCTCGAGGCTTGCTAGAAAACTATCCAGCATGATCTTTATAAAATGGTCTTAAAATCCCAAGGCTGCAACAAGATAGTGGGGAGCACCAATTCGTCTTTCCTAGCCATCATTCCCAAAGAAAAAGGAGCCACCTCCTTCGACAAGTTCAGACCAATCTCACTGTGCAATATTGGATACAAAATCATCACGAAAGTCATCACAAATAGGATAAAAGAGGTTCTCCCTGCAATCATTCTGGAGAATCAAGGGGGTTTTGTAAAAAGGAGACATATTGTCAATAATATCATCCTTGTCCAAGAAGCAATCCACTCGAGCACTCAGCATCGGAAAAAAGGTATGATTATAAAACTGGATCTAGCTAATGCCTTTGATGGAGTTAGATATGATTTTCTCTTTCGGGTCATGCATAGGTTCGACTTTGATACAGGATTTATCAGATGGATTCAAGCCTGTATTAGATTTCCTTGGATCGCCCCTCTCGTCAATGGGCGGGCTGCAAATTTCGTCCAAGCAACCAAGGGACTCCATCGGGGCTGCCCTCTCTATCCTCTTCTCTACACCATCCAAGCCTCAGTTCCAAATTTTCAGCTGAATCAAAGCCAACTCAATAATGATCTAATTGGGTTGTGCATTGCCAGAGGAGTAAAAGATGTAAATCATGCCCAATTTGCAAACGATACAATCCTCCTAGGGGGGTGACTGTGCATTCTTCAAGACTTTTTAAAAGGGAACTGGATCTTTATCAAGAAGCTTCAGGCAATAGGATCAATTACAGGAAAAGTCAAATTCTAGGATGGAATTGCAATCCTAGAGAGATGGCGGACATTAGCAGAATTCTGGGAATTGAAGGTAAGACTCAATGGGACGCCTTCAAGTATCTAGGAGTCCCCATATTCAAAGATAAGCCGAAATTGTTGGCGCAATCTCGACCAAAAAACCAAGTCGACAGGGGTTCCACTCTGTCGACGCTCAACATGTCGCAATCTCCTTGAGCATCGGCCCAAACAAGTTTTACCCTGTCGAGCAACACCCACAGAGCGGATGAGGTCTCACCCGAGATGTTCAAGGGAGAGTTGTCGGAACCAAGTTTCCGCAGTATAGAGGAGGGTTGGGGCATCAGGTGTTCATCAATTTAATTTCCAGATCTAATCATATTGTATTTAGTCATATAGCATCATTACAACAAATCTACCAGTGGGAAAAACATATCTAAAAGATGGCAACATCCATAAGCAGAAAGCATCGCATTGTCCATTCATATGTAGATCTATTCATCATTTAGCATCAGAATCGCAGCAAAGTAAAACAAGAAAAGAAAAGAGGCAGCAGAAGCTCAGATCAATCCACATCACATCATATTAAATCCGCAGAACAAATCACAGATCAAAACAGACATCGATCCAGTATTACATCCAAAATTCATTCACCATGTATCTCTCTCTCTGTGTATATATCTCATAGTCCACAAAGTTGTTTCTCTTACATGCATAATTCTTCTATTTATAGGCTTGTGCATTTACATTCAAGGTTCACTTTCAACTAACTTCTAACAAACTTATAACTAAATTAACCACTAAGGACCAATATTCCAAAGAAATGGTCAATAAGTACAAAAAGTGACATGAAAATATCAAAAAGTGGACTATTTTCTGCATATCGCGCTATCTTTGCCTTGAGTGGTACCACGTGAGTATACGCAGCATCCTAGGATGTTGCGCAACTCACTTACCTCCAACCCCTTTCCAACAGGCCCCCAACACAGTCTTGTGGCTCGTCCTAAATCCACGTCAAATGGACATGGTGTACTCATTGGTCTTCATCTTGAAGTCGTCGTATTGCTGACAAATTTCAGTGACTTGCGCTCTGACTTTCTCAGCAACATCCTGACACATAAGCTGATCCTACTTCAACGGGTGCTCCACTATATTTGCATTGATTTCCTTCTTACCATCTTGCACAGCTTGCAGCACAGCAACAACTTTTGCCGATAGTTGGGCTCCAGTCTCTTGGAACTTGTCGACCTGGTCGCTGCATTTCTGCTGTCGTTCCTGAGCTTTTGCCACCCCTACTGAACCTCCTTTAACTCTGCGAATCACCTGATTGACACAATGGGAGGCATGTTCCACGGCGATTTCTTTAGTGTGGCCAACTGGTTCTCGGCTTCCTGCAATTGTGTTGTAAGTTATTCTAGCTACTCATCGTTAACAATACTACCCCAAAATTGGGTCGTTACCTCAGCGATCTTATTAGCATATTGCTCCAGTTCATCAAACTGCACTGCAATCTCTTTAATGGAGGTCTTGCACTCCGCAACCTACTCTGGTGATGTGTCCGGGTATACCAGGGCGTTTAGCAGACTGTTGTCTGTCTGGAGCTGCACAATGACTTCTCTAAGTCGCTTGGCCTTAATAGTTGCATCCAGTTCTATTGTGCTTTCATGGATGTGTTGACAGGCCGCATCAACATCCTCTTCGACCTCGCCCCTGCTAGTGACCAGCTACGCCTTTTCAATAACAAGGCGATCAGTTTCCTTTTTCGATGGAGTAATCTCCGCAACAGCTTTCCTCGCCAGTTCATCCTGCATCGTCTTCAAGGTGTCAATCTCCTGCGCTCTTTCTGTTGCGAGCTGCTCCTTTCCCTGTTTCAGCCCCTCTACTTCCATCCTGAGCTTCTCATCTTCATCCTGCGACTGTAGGTATCGGTCGATGAGCTCCTTCTGCCTATCATCCAACTCCTGGCTGCCAACCCACTGCATTTGTACTGAAGTCTGGGTCAATAGCTTGTTGATATCAAAGGCGATACTTTGCAGCTGGTGCAGTGAGGAAGTCACATCTGCATTTTCGGCATCGATTGCAGTCGAGGGAACCTAGATGTTCCTAGCCCGCGACTTAGTGCTAATTGACGGGATCTCCTACATAGCAGCATGCTCTGGTGCTCTCTGTAAAACAACATTATAAACATAATCCAACTTGTTTCTTACCTCAGCAAAGCCTTCCTGGGTGGACTCGCGCATTCTAATTGCTGCTATATCGTATTTATTTGTGATGGCCTTAATTAGTGTTGATGCCTTTCACACATCTGGATTACGTGGAAAAAATATTGAAGCCACTCGGTGTGTCCTTGGGGGAAAGTCTCGA
The DNA here is from genome assembly GCA_001517045.1 of Pseudotsuga menziesii. Lineage (NCBI taxonomy): Eukaryota > Viridiplantae > Streptophyta > Pinopsida > Pinales > Pinaceae > Pseudotsuga > Pseudotsuga menziesii. Next base: position 6,440 of record LPNX010943377.1, read on the forward strand.
GTCAAGGTTGTCACCTTGTTCTTGACTCCTCCATTCAGGCTAACTCCTAACGAAGCCAAGGGGGGTAGACCCTATTAAATTACTAAGGCTAATTACTTAGTGTGATGGTGTTATATTGATTAAGTTGTTTAGGAGTTTTGAAATTAACCAGTGGAAACAAAAGATAACAAGATGCAAGATTTTAAGCAGATAAGCACAGTAATGACATTCAATATATATATAATCGAAAAAAAATGATCAAATAAATCACCAGTGCCTTAAATGGAGTCAACAAAGAAAATAATGTGCTTGCATGTGCTTGAAAGAATGTTTTGCAAATGTCTCTTGGTAGATTTTAAATTAATGTGGAATGTGAATGAATTAAATTAGGCAAAAAGGGGACTCCAGATAAACCTAAGGGGTACTTGGAGTATGTCCAAAAGTGAACCTTCACGGTTACCTGCAAGGTGTTTGTGGGCTGGAACGGAGTCTCGGAGACTATTTTTAATTATGCACCCATTAGGGTGTGACAGAGATCGGCGCCTCGAGGTCACTTTCCAGTTGTTCCCACCCCTTTGGGTATTTTTCCACCGCTTATAGTTTGTTCAAGGTGTTGGATTTTCACTTGATGGTTTGTCAATTTGGGAGGTGAAGACTAATTAATCTTGTCACTCAAGTGATTTTGATGCAGCTTGACTGATCAGACGAACAGCAGCCAAGTATAGAGCATACACACTGGAATCTTTGTTATTTTTAGTAAATTTAAAAGAGGTGTTCTTATTAAAAAGAAAACCCTCCAGAAACCTCTTTCGGTCCAAGTGGACCTCAATTAGGGAATCAAGGAGGGGTTGATTTTATTATGATTATTAAAACAATTAATGAAAAAGGAATCGAAGATACACAACATCAGTTTTCTAATTAGTTCTACCACGCATCTCTTTCCCCTTACGGGTCAATCGGGAAGTCGTGGGGTAAATAGTATGATTACTTTTGAATTGAAAATATGGAATAATGCAAAATATTATCAAAGTATACAATCCTGCAAATTAGAATTGCACTAGATTGAAAAAAGATGAAAAAATGTAAAAAATGACACGGACACGAATCCCCCCAGGGGGAATGGTGAATAGACTCGAAAGAGCCTATTCAAAAAGATTTTTCTTTTTTATTAGCAGCAATTACTACATCAACAAAATTAAATTAATCAACTTGGTCCTTATACGGAATGAGACCAAATGTTTACAAATTGCAAAATTTTGAAATTTTGGGAAGACGGAGACCCCTTGGGGGGTTTCGAATGGTCCGAAAATGCTTTCTGGACAGCACCTCCTCCTCTTTTATATTACACCTGATAAAAACTAGGAAACTTATCACAGTTAAATATTCCCAAAATTACTTTGAAAGTACTCTTGGATGAACAAACTTTTTACCCAAAAATTCTAAGTTAAAACTAGTTTTTAAAGAAGCGGAAAAATAACCAAGAAAAGCAAGCTTTCCTTGGGATATTGGCCTGCTTTTGGGGAATCCAATATGAAACACTTAAATTGCTGAATATAACTTATCAAATTCTAAGGAAACAACCATGCATTCAACAAGATTTAGATCTACTTTCACAGCCTTGAAAAATGACAATTTTCCCTAAAACTAGATCTAGAATGCTTGTAAATTTTCTTTAGGAATGAGATCTAGTTTATGAGCTTTAAGGAAGAAAAATCTATGTAAAATGAATTCTGAAATTGATATATCTAAACAATTCTAAAGCTGCAAAATAAGTAACCGGACTAATTTAAAGAAATTTGGAGGAAGAGGAACAGAAGAGCGCTTGTTGCTGGAATGGATCTACAACAAAGACTAGTTAGTGGAATGTTGAGGGACAATGCCTTCACAAAACAGTCGGATGCCCAGTGGAGTCAAGCTAGATCCATAGTTCATCCAACCCCTGCTACCTGAAAACTAACAAACAATCCTGCACAAAAACCATATAATATCTGGATAGAGATATATGAAAAAATAGAGGGCTTACATGCAAATAAACTTATTTAAACATGTATAATCTGAATCTTCAAACATATATACTATGAGATATTGAAAAACAAGTAATCTTACTTGCGTAACTATACTCCTATTGATTCAGCTGAATCATTCAGGCTAGACAGGATTTAGATGCAGAAATTGAAAGCAAGACACCGGTAACATAAAGCTGCAAGACAATGTTAATTCCACACATATAAGAGCATTACACCGTTTTAGCCTCCAAAGCTTCACTTTATTCCAATAGCAAAAGATATTACACAGTGTTACAATAGCAACAGCTCCTCAATCCAACTCTAACTCCTGGCAAGGAGGCAGCCATGCTTTATTTATACAAAAAATTGAAACCCCATCCCAGAGGGGGCACAAATCCCAAGGAGATAGACAACTACAGCTGAAGGAGAGTCCATCAATGCCTGATCTGAAGCCGAACTGAGCTTCCACTGAGCCTAACAGTCAATCAGGAGGATGATTGAGCTGACACATCAACCTGCTGAATAAATCATCAACCATAAGCTCCCAGAAGAGACCACACATGTGGAGGAGAGAGAGAGGGCGCAATTCTCCATAAAGGAGGCTGAATTTCAACTCTGGATCTTCCCTGATTAGCACCTTCAGTCAAGGAATTGCAATCTCTTGTTAATCTAGTGCCGATGAGACTGATTTCAATCAAATCGATTGAGAATCCATTGATCTAGAATTTTGGATTTGCTCCATTATTCATCAATTTATTAATTAAAATAATCAATAATTTATTTTTTGGGGCTTTCTGACCTGAGTGATGGAAAATCACTCAAAACTTGGAAATAGTGGGTCTATAGGTTTACATGGTGCTCTTAGCTTGAAAATGAGCACCCCCATGACTGAAACTGATTATTTGGCCCACTTTTATTACAAAACCAATTTTTCCAATTAGACTATTAAAAAATAGCTTAAGTTTTTGTGGAAAAAATAAAATTTAAAAAACTTAAAAAATTAAAAAAATTAAAAAAAGTTAAAAAATTAAAAACCTAGGGGAACTTAAACATGTTCATGTGACTCGACCATGATGCCTAGCATGTTTATACATTGACACATAGACTCTAATAACCTCAATAGGCCTAAATGCCAAGCCGACCACCCCAACTTTGGAGGTATTGTGTGAAAAACTCAGAAATTATCAGTCGTTTATTCAACAACCAATAATAACCAAGGGAAAAAAACACCTTGGGTTGATCAGATTGACAAATAAATTCTAAGAGACCGAGTCTTTTACAGACACTATCTTGCTAGAACATCTTATTACAACTCCCCCACGGGGTATGAACATGTGATATAGTACAACAAGCACTTCCCAGAAGCACTTATGAAGGTCTTCTGAAGTCTGAACAAATCATCTGTGTCCGGTTCACCAGGCTCACTTGATAAAAACCACTAAGTACAACTTAGGTGGTAACAATTAGCCGCTGCAATTGGACCTCCAGCACTGATCTAGTACTACTGTTGGCATCCTACTCCATTCTATGCTTCATTCTGACCTCGTCGAGGAGGCGTTGTGCGTCTGTATCAGTGTCGATCGACGACTCTCCATCAAACTCATAAAGACTCTGCTTTTGGCGCTTAGGCTCTTCAAGGGCATCTACAAGTGGCCCCTCCAATACTTCATCTACGCCGATTGGATTGCGGCATTCTGGAGGCCAATCCTGAACCACTGCTTCCAATTCTTCATCCATCACCTTATAGGGCATGGGTAACCATTGTTTATGAGGGGCACGGCGTGCCTGGATCTGAATAGTGTGTGGTCCGATGGTGATCCGCATAATCCGCTGATATTTCACTGCTACTTCGTCTGATAACCTTGGTATTTTGACCATTGCTGCTTACAACGCCTCCCAGTAGACCCAAAAGTGAATCGCACAATCCGTTTGTCAACTGGCCTCATCCACCCACCACAAGTTTTGATACCATGCGCTCTTGCACACCTTGGTAGCTTTGACCGTCATTCCTTGGTAATCCTCTAGATCCATCCAAGCCACTAATGCGATAAAGATTAGTAGCCAAATATAAGAAAAAAGGCCGCTCTCCAGACTAAACTGCAACCGTGTCCTCCGTCAGCTGATTCAACAAAAAGAGGGACTAGTTCATTTCGACTCCCTCGGCGCATTTCTGTGCACATGCAATAACTCCCGAAGTGCACTAAATAAAGCGATTCTTTCGAACAATCTTACTTGCCAATATTCATGCACCTATACGCATCGTTCTGTCATTGATGCTATCGATGTGATAGGCTCTTCCATCCCGTTGCAAATCATACCGCTCCTTCAACCGAGCCTCTAGACGCTTATCATTATCTCTTCCTTTGAAATATTGTGATGGGTCTTCCCCAGCCTTCGACAATCACGTAATCTCAGAAATCAAATCCTCTATGAGCGTGATTGGTGTGTCCAACCACAGCTACCTCCCTGAAAACACGCCAAAAGTTGTTTGACACGCGCATTTGCTTCGTTCAACCGCCCAAAATGTGGCATGTTGATAAGCCCCAATAAGCCAGAGTTGTTTAGTCCTTCCACCCATGGCTGTGGAATACGTAGGATGGGTTCTCCTGCAACCACAGGAAATGACTCGTAGGGCTCATCCGCTACGTCCTTCCAAAGCAACAAGTCGTGTTCCTCATACTTCATCTTGATCAAGGCAGGGATAATGTCAACAATGCAGGTCATCCCTTTCGGCAGCGGCGGTAGTTTTGACTGATACTTCTGATTTTTGGTCAGACACCAAGGTTTCGCACCAGGGCAAGTAGCAGTAATGTACCCTGGAATATCCTTCACGGAGATCCCTGTGCGAATCGTCGACTCGACCGCTCCCGAGCTAGAGGGGCTAGTCTAGGCAGTTCCTTCTCCTTGCGCTCTGATGGAAGTTCTCGTCTGTCACTTTTGTGGTGGTGTTGAGCTTGGCTTCTGGGCCTTCCTCTTCCCCCGTGGAATCATTGATGATCCGACTGGCATGCTCATTATTTCTTCAACGATGGCAGTTGGTCGAACCAAGGACTCGTGCTCACTCGATACATCTACTGTTTCAAGGGTGCTCAGCATGTCGGACCAATATGTCGCCCTAGCGCACACCCTCTATCTCACTCTACAACTCATACAGTGCTCTCAACAAAACTCAGCTTCAACACCTCTCTGCAATTCGACTCAACATAGCTCACTTGGTGCTTTCGACCTGCATTAAGGACCTTATAGCACGCGGCCACTCATTACTAAATCAGTTGCCTCCATCATCATTGAATCCTTGATCCGGTGGATTATTCATCTTCAAAAAATTACACTGATCCAATATGGTACAATGGTTATTAATCTATGGTTCAAAGACCATAACATATGTTGTTAACTCATATGCTAAACATCACGCGGTTAAGACTTGGCATTCTGGCAGCCTGCGCACCGTCAAGCGTAACATCTAGCGCAGTTATAGCATGGGCCGCGCAGCCTGCGCACCGTCAAGTGGAACATCGCATGGTTCGTGAAAAGCCCGCGCGGTCACGTATGCTGCGACGTTTGTGGATGCTGCAACGTTGTGGAGCTTAGTTATATGCTGCGACAGTGGATCAGTTATATAGCAAAGTCCTTATATGCTGCGACAGCGGATCAGTTATATAGCGAAGTCCTTATATGCTGTGACATTTGGTATAACAATGAATGCGACATTTTTGGAACAGTTTGGCAGATATTCATATGATATGGATATAACGTATGTTCCATTATTGGCATTTGGTTTAGTTTTGGCATTTGTAATGGCTCTGAGTTGGCAGATAACATTTGACAGATGCAACGATTTGGGATTTGCAATACCAACTATAGTATAGTGGATAGCATGTACAGCCCTGTTGTAACACTTTGGGGATATGGAACAGCTTTGTCACATAGATGAGTTGGCATTTAGCATATGATGTGGAACAGTCTCATTTGAAACGTTTTGGCAAGATTTAAAACAAGTAACATATGGTTATCATAACCATAATGTATACATTGTATCTGCTAAAACGAGTGGGGAACCCATGATCTATGCTCCCACTGAACTCTATTACAGCACGATTCTAGCCACGTTTCAGAGATATGGAACGTCGTGGTAACATAACGTTTGTGCAGCGATTTGGTAGGATTGCATGGTTCAGTTTTAGTTAGGGTTGTAACGATAATAAAGAAGATAATAGTTGTGATGAGAAAACGAGCCGAACCGGTTACTTATCAGGGGGGGACGGAATGCTTTAATAAAAGGGGGGCGTTTCTGTCCAGTGAAGGGAGAGCCCAGTGAAGGGAGATTTAGATCCCCGAGAGTTCAGCTGTAATTTACCCAGATTGTTGTTTGTATTTAGAAGGCGACCATACTCTGTTATAATTTGGCTTATTTGCTTTTGAAGACCAGATTGTAATTTCCAGAGAGGAGTCTTGAGGACTTTCTGTCCAGCATTCTGTTTGTACAGTTGTTGAATTTGATTTTGCAGAGGCAGAGGAGAAGAGAGTTTTGCTGTTAATTTTTAGATGTTGTTTGTATGCAAAGTCGACTATACTCTGTTATGATTTGGCTTCTTTTACTTTTGAAGGCCATTTTGTAATTTCCAGAGGAGAGGTCTTGAAGACTTTGTACAGCATTCTGTTTACAGTTGCTGAAGTTGATGTTTCAGAGATTCCAGAACCATTTTGTACCATTTTAAAACCATTAATTGGATTGGTACCCATTGGAGAGGGACCCGAAGACGTAGCCCAGTGAAGGGGGTGAACTCCGTTATCAACTTCTGTTTGTGACTCTCATCTTCATTTTTCTGTTTCAGCTTGGTTTTATTACAGTTTGCATTTCACTTCTGTTTTAAGCATTTAATTTATGTTAATGCTATTTTATGAAGTAAGCAAACTGATAAACGCATTCTTTATAAACTTTTAATGCACACGAGTTGAGGTCCGACGGATCATATTATGGTATCAGAGCAGGTTAACTGCTTGTGCAAGTTTGTGAATGCTTACCAGGTCCAGGTTAAAGCTTGGTGAAGGAGAACTAATTGAAAGAGATCTTGAGATTGGCTCAAGGAGAACATTCTCAAGAACCATGTCTTCTCCACGAGGGAAATAAAACAGCTACCATCACGAAAGAGGGTGAAAAACCCAGTGTTGGAAACTTCATCCGGAATTAAGGCCAAAGAAGTATGGAGGAAATAAAAACAAAGATAAGGATAATCAAGCAACTACTGCAGCCGTAATTCAAGACTTGGGATCTGATTCAGGTGATGAGACTAAGATCACAGCAATAAGGATCCGAGGTAAAGATAAAGGAACCTGAAAGACTATCACTTACCGGAGATGTACAACATGAAGTGCAGTTGCAGCAAAGCATGCCTTTCCCAAATTTTGGCATGAATCTGATGATTATTCAAAAGACTGTTTATGATTATGTAAGGAATTGTGTGATGTGCAATACTGTTGATAAAGGGTTGGGATTGTACACACCTATTCATACTTCATCTCGTCCTTGTAAAGATGTTGTAAGGGACTTTGATGGGAGACTACCAATTAATTTTTGCTTTCAGTATGTTGGGGTTCATGTTGGGCTTCCTATGACTATTGTACATGTTCGGCACTTCCAAATATTGGGGCAATTTTGGTCAGTTTTATGGAGTCTTAGGGACACTCATTTTGAAAGGAGCACAATGTATTGTTCACATATTATTGGGCAAACATGGGTAGTTAGTAGAACAGTCATTCAATTTCTCTAGACTTATTGTGATGAACAGTTGCAGCACATGCAGTGCATTAAATCTCCTTTTGAGGCTTGTTTTTGTTATCTGTTGAAGTCACATGTGGACTTTTCTTTCAGCACAAAAGATATGAGAGGTGGACATCATAATGCAAATAAAATAGTGCAGCAGATAGTGCAAGAACAACAGGAGACGAGCCAGGCAATTTGCAAAGCCAGACATGAAAACCATCATCCTTTTGAAGTTGAAAAGCAAGTTTGGTTGCAGATCACCAAGGAAAGATTGAAAGGATGTATGGAGATTGGAAAGGTGAGGAAGTTGTATCCTCACTTACTTGTAGAGTGACTCAGGCTTTTGGTGGTCCAAAAGCTCTCCAATGGGAAGGAATGATCCGGTGGATTATTCATCTTCAAAAAATTACACTGATCCATTATGGTACAATGGTTATTAATCTATGGTTCAAAGAACATAACATATGTTGTTAACTTATATGTTAAACATCGCGCGGTTAAGACTTGGCATTCTTGCAGCCTACGCACCGTCAAGTGTAACATCTAGCGCAGTTATAGCATGGGCCGCGCAGCCTGCGCACCGTCAAGTGGAACATCGCATGGTTCGTGAAAATCCCACACGGTCACGTATGCTGCGACGTTGTGGAGCTTAGTTATATGATGCGACAGCAGATCAGTTATATAGTGAAGTCCTTATATGCTGCGACAACGGATCAGTTATATAGCGAAGTCCTTATATGCTGTGACATTTGGTATAACAATGAATGCGACATTTTTGGAACAGTTTGGCGGATATTCATATGATATGGATATAACGTATGTTCCATTATTGGCATTTGGTTCAGTTTTGGCATTTGTAACGGCTCTGAGTTGGCAGATAACATTTGACAGTTGCAACGATTTGGGATTTGCAATACCAACTATAGTATAGTGGATAGCATGTACAGCCCTATTGTAACGCTTTGGGGATATGGAACAGTCTCGTTTGAAACGTTTTGGCAAGATTTAAAACAAGTAACATATGGTTATCATAACCATAATGTATACATTGTATCTGCTAAAACGAGTGGGGAACCCCTGATCTATGCTCCCACTGAACTCTATTAGAGCATGATTCTAGCCACGTTTCAGGGATATGGAACGTCGTGGTAACATAATGTTTGTGCAGCGATTTGGCGGGATTGCATGGTTCAGTTTTAGTTAGGGTTGTAAAGATAATAAAGAAGATAATAGCTGTGATGAGAAAACGAGCCGAACCGGTTACTTATCTGAGGGGGACAGAACGCTTTAATAAAAGGGGGGCGTTTCTGTCCAGTGAAGGGGGAGCCTAGTGAAGGGGGGAGCCCAGTGAAGGGAGATTCAGATCCCCGAGAGTTCAGCTGTAATTTACCCAGATTGATGTTTGTATTTAGAAGTCGACCATACTCTGTTATAATTTGTCTTATTTTCTTTTGAAGACCATATTGTAATTTCCAGAGAGTCTTGAGGACTTTCTGTCCAACATTCTGTTTGTACAGCTGCTGAATTTGATTTTGCAGAGACAGAGGAGAAGAGAGTTTTGCTGTTAATTTTCAGATGTTGTTTGTATGCAAAGTCGACTATACTCTGTTATGATTTGGTTTCTTTTCCTTTTGAAGGCCATTTTGTAATTTCCAGATGAGAGGTCTTGAAGACTTTGTACAGCATTCTGTTTACAGTTGCTGAAGTTGATGTTTCAGAGATTCCAGAACCATTTTGTACCATTTTAAAACCATTAATTGGATCGGTACCCATTGGAGAGGGACCCGGAGACGTAGCCCAGTGAAGGGGGTGAACTCCGTTATCAACTTCTGTTTGTGACTCTCATCTTCATTTTTCTGTTTCAGCTTGGTTTTATTATAGTTTGCATTTCACTCCTGTTTTAAGCATTTAATTTCTGTTAATGCTATTTTATGAAGTAAGCAAAATGATAAACACATTCTTTATAAACTTTTAATGCACACAAGTTGAGGTCCGACGGATCAATCCTACATTAATCACCTAGATCCACCGTCGATTATGTCCATCCAACAGTCGGATTATCCATAAATGCACATCGTTTCAACAAGCACCGTCGGCTAACTGTTTCCATTTATTGTTGATTTGACTATATCGCAGCGCTTCAACTACCGCAGTTGGGCCAACAACTCTATGCAACTAACTCCTATGCTTGGGCAACCGCTCCCTCTTGGCATGCTCCTCTCTCCTCTATCTACTCTACTCTTCTTCTTTTTTTAGATCACAGCGATGAAGCTCGAAGCTTCACCTATCGGGGAGAGTGCAGTCGGGATGAACTGAATTCAGGCACAGCTAGCGAACCTCACACTCTAGCTGCAGGATATCAAGAAAGGTAAGGAGGAACGCGCAGATCTTTGGTGTAATCGGTGTCACGCAAATGGCCACACCAAAGATACTTGCCTCGACTTTAGAAACTATTTGTTATCTAGAGCTCCGAACCCGTTGAGTAGCAGTGGTGTACCTTGGTGTCACATATGCCAAGTCTATGGACATCGACATGAGGAACGTAGCTATATGCAAAAGATGGTGTCAAAGCCTGCCAATTTATACTGTTCATTATGTCCCTCAGCCGAGAATGAGGATAGAGACTGTCGGGCATACAATCTGCTTCAGGACAATACCTACGATTCATATTTCGTGAAGGGTGAAGGCCACTGCGCAGTCCAGCAACCGCATCCACAGCCTCAGATGGTTAGTTCTCAACCACAAACGCAATACACACCGACGTCATTGATGCAGTTTTTGCCACCGCAACCACAGTTCGTGCCACAACCGTAGTTTGCACCGCAACAGCCATATAATCAATTATCGATGGCCAAGGCGCAGCCACAATACGTTCAAGCAGCGCACTTTGTTCAACGAAAACCGAATCCCCCACCACAACAGGTAGTTCAGTTGTAGTATCCACAACAAGGGGGATTCCGCGGAGGATTCCGAGGCCGAGGAGGAGGTTTTGGACGAGGTCGCGCATCTGTCCAATGTTATAATTGTGGAGTATTCGGGCATTATCAGAGACTTCCCACACTTGTAGTGATCGTGCACGTACTGTGCATCGATTGATCATATCGTGGAGAATTGCCCGCAATTAATCGCAAGATGGCAAACCAAAAACATTTCGCAATCTCGACCAACAAAACCCAATCGACGGGGGTTCCACTCTGTCGACACTCAACACGCCACGATCTCCCTAAGCATCGGCCCAGACAGGTTTTACCCTATCCAACAACACCCGCAGAGCGGATGAGGTCTCACCCGAGATGTTCAAGGGAAAGCTATCGAAACCAAGTTTCTGCAGTATAGAGGGTTGGGGCATCAGGTGTTCATCAGTCTAAAAGATGACAGCATCCATAAGCAGAAAGCATCACATTGTCCATTCATATGAAGATATATTCATCATTCAGCATCAAAATCGCAGCAAAGTAAAATAGGAAAAGAAATGAAGCAACAGAAGCTCAAATCAATCCACATCACATCACATCATATTAAATCTGGAGAACAAATCATAGATCAAAACAGACATCGATCCAGTATTACATCCAGAATTCGTTCACCTTGTATCTCTCTCTCTCTCTCTCTCTCTGTATATATCTCATAGTCCACAAAGTTGTTTCTCTTACATGCATAATTCTTCTATTTATAGGCTTGCGCCTTTACATTCAAGGTCCACTTCTAACTAACTTAACCACTAAGGACCAATATTCCGAAGAAATGGTCAATAAGTACAAAAAGTGACATGAAAATATCAAAAAGTGGACTATTTGTCGCCTATTGCGCTATCTTTTCCTTGCACGGTGCCACGTGAGTATGTGCAGCATCCTAGATGTTGCGTAACTCACTTACCTCCAACCAACCCCTTTCCAACAGAAATCCTCCTCCTAGCTTCCAATCTTGAACAAAATAAAAAAATAGGATCAATACTTGGGGAGCGGCTTGGCTTAACCCTGTCAGAAAAGTGGTCATGATTAAAGCATTGCTTTCCAGTATCCCTATTTATCAATGCTCCATCCTTCTTGCTCCAAAAGGGATAATAACCAGTATCGAAGCTATGTTCAAAAAGTTCCTCTTGAAAGGGGGGAAGCAGAACGAGAAGAAGCTCCCCCTAGTTAGTTGGGAAAAGGTGACTAAGCCTTTGATGCAAGGTGGACTACAAATCAAGAATCTGGATTTGCAAAATTTAGCGTTGGGAGAAAAATTCATTTGGAATATCATCTCTGGCAAGCCATCTTGGTGCAGAAATTCCCTATGGAAAAAATACCTTTCAGGAAACCAGCTGAGATGCCTGGACAACCCCCGCGAGTTAGAAAGGATCTGTTATTTTCTCAATGCAGTCAAAATCCCTCTCCTTCTTCCCCAACAAGCTCTCATGGATTCCATGGAATGGGAAGCATATCATGGTGTGGGAAGACTCTATTATGGGCAATCACCCGATTGACCAGTGGCCTGGACTAGAGCAAATTAAAAACTACATGCACAGTTGCAACCTGTTAACACTGTGGGATATCTCTGACTAGAATTTGGATGGCTCTTGGAAGTGCTGGAATATCTCAAGCCCACATCATCAGGAAAATGACAAGAGCATGTTGATTTCCAAACTCCGGGGTAAATCCCCGATTACTAGAAACACCAGGGACACAATAGGTTGGGGGGACAAGTCGAGGAGTTATTCAGCCTCGACGAGTTATAATTCCTTATCATCTCTTGGTAATATGGGAAATACTGCTCTATGGAAGAGTGTCTAGGCTGTGAAGAGTCTTCCAAAAATTGACTTTTTTACGTGGACCTTAGCCCATGGTAGAATCTTGACGGGGTGAAATCTAAGAAGAAAAGGAATGGAAGGCCCAGCGAGATGCCATTTTGTCTTAATAGTGAGGATTCCGCTGATCACATCCTTATTTTGTGCCCCTATGCTAGAGAAGTCTGGAAGTTGGCTCTCCCTGGGAAGCCCCACTTCCACCGAACAATATTCAGGCTCTTCTTATTAACTGGGCATCTATTTCACCTTTCAGCCTCAAGTGTGAAAGAACCAAATCATGCTGGATGGCCCTGCCAAAGGTAACTGTTAAGAAGATTTGGATTGAAAGGAATTCAAGAATTTTTAGAGGAAAAACGGTGTTGGCTAGTCATGTTGCCGCAAAGGTTGAAGCACTGCTGGGAAACTGTCATTCACACCTTTGGTGCGACATTTCTAAATTCCCTTTATCACCTACAGAATCCACTTGGCTTCAAAGCCTGTCTCGAATAATCCAGGGGCCTCCCTAAAGAGTAGGCTGGGGAACCCATGGGAAATCAGGATGGAGGGAAAGGACCTTGAGTCTTGGATAAAGCAACTTCACAAGACAATTATGTTTACAGACGGAGCTTCTAAAGGGAATCTTGGGGCAGCAGGGGGGGAGAGGTTCTCATTGACCCAGATGGACAAATGGAAACAAAATTCTCCTGGGGGCTTGAAACGGAAACAAATAATATTACTGAGGCGTTAGCCCTTTGGCAAGGTTTGTCAATTTCCAAGAATCAGAAGAAAACAGAGCTCATAGTCTTGGGAGACTCGAGAATTGTAATCCAAGCTATAGTTGAGAAGGACCTTCCAAATCAGATGCATCTTTGACAACTTATAAAAAAATCCAGATCCTGGTTCTTTATTTCCACAAAATTAACTTCTATCACATCCTTCGCATTCACAACAAGGAAGCAGACCTGACTGCAAATGTTGGAACTACTCTAAGCCCTAGCTCCCTTCTGATAAATGGAATTCAAACCAAATGTGCTCCTCCATAGGACCGTGACTGGGGTCTAGGGGCTTAAGGTCCGGAGGCTAATGGGCCCGCGGTCTAGAGCCCCTGTCTATCCTCAACATGTGCCTGCATCATGATGAAGCACATGGCGCTGCGACGACCCATGGGTATAGGATGAAGCCTATGGTAAGTGATAAATGTTATACTGAGGATCCTGCTCCATCACGCAAAAGGTTTTACGTCCTGTCAACGTATTGCGAAAATTGTGAGGTGGTGCAAGGTTTAATGGCTCAAATAATGAATTCAGGTGGTAGGAGCTTCACGTTCCTGAGAAACAAGGATATAAGATTGAGAAAGGAGAAGGGTAGAGGGAGTATGATCTGGCTGATTTACAAGAGTGAATTCGTGGTGGTGCTAAGGGTGATCTGCAAAAGCGGTGATTGCACAGGAACTCTGGTCTTCGAGATGGAAGCGTCTTCTGAATCCACTAGTTCGTCCCCTTGCTATGTATGTGGATTATGACATTCAGGAGATTAAGAGAGATATTAAGAACCTGCAAAAGACAGTGGAGACAATAGACATTGAGGGTGGAAGGCATCTGGAGAATGTTGATAGAGATCTGGTCTTACTAAGAAAGGAGTTCAAGCGTGCAGTGAAGTGCTCTGAGAATGTTGTAATCAATCTTATGGAGGAATTGGAGATAAAGGTGGACAAGCTGGCTCTGGAAGTTGCAGTAAAACCAGGTTCCATGCCTCGTCCTAAAGAAAAAATCAACTAAATTTAGAGACAAGTTCTTTAATTTTGAAATGTTGTCTATGTTAGCACTCTCTGGTTTTAAATTTTGGAATGATGTCTACAATTATAGTAAGTTCACATCTCTGGGTTGTATTAGCAATCTATGATAATTCGTTCTAGAAATAGGGTCTTGTTGAAGGTTGTAAAGGTTATCTGCTAGTTTATTGTTTGTTTGCTGCACAGTCGAAACTTGAGATATGCTATACTCTTTTTGTCGCTTCCATAAAGGCGTTTATTAAAACCTTTCTAATCCTAATTGCCACTAACATAAGGGCGTGATTTCAAACCCACTGAGCTCTCTTTGTCGCTACAATAGTGGCGTTTTGTATCTTGGTTCTATCTCTGTGGTTATTCCACCTTTTAATATACCATAACCGTTTCTGTCAAAAAAAAATATTACACAACAAAGAGCATCACTTCTCTTCAATGTACATGACATAAAATAATACCAATTTTAATAATATCACTTTAATTTGAATATCTATAAGATATAGATGTTAAATTATCACATAATTATTATATCATTTATTGAACATTTTATCACATGATTATTATCTCATTTATTGGACATTTTGTGGATTACGTTAAGTTGAAATCTAAAAATGTTAACAATCATATTTAGAGATTAGAGTAAAGGTTTTTAGATAATCTAAAGGTGAAAATCTCTAAGACAAAAAATGATTTAGAGATTTAGAGATTAGAGATTTAATTATGATAGGTTTTTTCACAACATTGTATTTTTATAAGTGCTAAATTTAATTAGAGTAAAGGCTCATGCTTATTATCATTAATATAAACAACTATAAATAAGTTGTGTTATTTGTATTGGTTGTTGTTATTGTTATTGGGTAATTGACTAATTTTATTTTATTTCAAATTCCTTTTCATAAAAGTAGGTAATTGTTTACATAGGGCTTTGTATAATAATGCTGTGATTCAATTCTATAACTAAGGGTTACAAAATGAAAGGTAAGTCTTAAGTGCCTTAACTCTAGGTCTTTTTATGTTATGCTTAAAATATAATACAAACATTTTGTCCAAAAACACCTAATTAAAACAAGTAAAAATACATTTAAAAACAAAAACCAAAATTAGCCCATAACCAAGAGCTATCTATGTTATTGAGTCTTCATGCTCAATATTGAGCTATCTATGTTTTTGAGTCTTCATGCTCAATATTTGTAAGAGCAAATGAAATAAACTGCCTAGCTCTAATAAAATGTGGGATCAATAGCAACATAGTCCAAAAGGCTATCCTATAAGCTAGAAGAAGTTAAATCCATATAGGTCTCAATTCTAATAGATTGAGAAAACACCATGAATTTAGGAAAGTCCAAATTGACATGTGCCATTATTCACTCTACTAGAGTGCTAAAGACACATAATAGTTGATACAATGCGTGAGTCTTTCATTTTTTTCCAGATTCAAAATATGCTTACTAATGTCAATGGCATATTGATCTTACGCCCTATTACTTTCCTTCATCTAGCATTTGAATACTTTTAATATAATATAAAGTATGCATATATTTACGTCGTAAGGCGTTTCAACAAGTGGGAGTCGACTCCCTGAAGTTCATGCTTTTTTTTGCTTTTTTTTCAGCCGTAGGATGCTTTCGTCCGACGATTGGGTTAATCTGTTTCGTTGAATTTGATCTGTTGTGTGCTGATCTAGCACCTACTCCTTATCCTTCTTAAATGCAATGTCGTGTAGGTCGACTTGACGTCCTCCATCGAGCGCCCCAGCATGGCCATCCGGCTGCTTGGTGACCGGCCTTGGCGATGGGACTGGCAGTGCTGCTGCTTTGTGGGTCTCAGGGGGTGCTTTGTGAGGCTGAGACTCTGCAGCAGTGGCGACGAGCTAAATTGAAACTTCACGGTTGACGAAAAATCACAACAATCACCAAAACAAGAAAAATATGGACTCTGGAATTTATTTGTGTTATTCTTGCACAACAATATTCAGTCCAATACCTGTAACCAATGTATCAATTTCTACATGAACAAAAAAAAAATAGGCGAAGAAATTTTTTCAAAAACGACTCTACTTGACCTGGAATGTAGCACTAATCCAGTGCTTGTTGGCTTGCATTTGCTCAAACCATTTCTCGGACATGATAAACACTTTTGACAGCTCGCCTGCAATGTATCTCATATCAAGCCTTTTTCCGGCATCAGGATCCACGCAGGAAGCAGCGATCTTCACTACTCGTTCTGCCCAATCTTAAGGAAAAGAGTCCTTCAGCCAAGGATCCATCCACGATCCCCAAGATCTGAGGTTTCCCGCTTTGTTGCTACTGCAACAGGACTGTATCCTCTAAATCTTTCAGCTTGCAAATCCAAACCTGTTGGATAGTCAGCCACGTGCAAGTCTGGCTTTTTCACCATTTTCAACAGACATTCAACCACCTTATCCAGCAGCTCCAGCTCCAACTCCTCGCTAGTTATTGAGAAGATAACAAATAGAACTAGTGAGAAACAAATGTCTATGTTTATTTATGAAACATAAAATAGTACCATATTTAGAGAGTGAAGATTTCGTTCTCACCCATTGCACACCTCCAGCTCGAAACCTCTGTTGTCTGCAACCTGAGAAAGTACATTTCTCCAATTTTCAATAGTGCTGGAGTCATATCTCAGCTTCCCTTCACGAGTTCTCTTATCTGCCAGTCTGTTTAGGGCTCGAGTATATTTTCCATCTTTGTCATGCATCCAACAAACCTCTGCAGGCGTGACACGGTAAAAGATTGGAATAATGGGAGCCTTTGACTCCAACATCAATAGGAGCTCATCCAGGCACCAATATGATTCAGCGTATCAGGAGGAGAAGATTGCCACATGGACTGATGTCGTTCTAATATCATCTTTTATTTGAGACAGAAAATTGTAGCCCTGCTGCAACTCCTCCTGGTCCAAAAGCCCTCAATCCTTTTTCGAGAAGGTGAAGATAGAGAGACCTGGCGAAGGTTTTCTTAACATCAACACACCGATGGTTTATGAATACCTGGAACCACTGTTTGTTGTTGGAATGAGCAGCTGTGGAGGAGGATGCCACCATTGCCAACTGGTAAACCGAAAAATGAATTAGGAAGCTGATAACTGGAAGAAAGGTCGATGCTCTCGACGAAAAAAGCAAGGGAGGAGAGTGGATAACCCTAATGAATTGTGGGGAAGTTGAAATCCAATAGAAAAAGCGATGGTTTGCAGAGTTCTATAAGAGAAATTAAGGAGAAATTTGCAATATAGGAATTAAAAAAATGGTATACAGAGATATACATTAAACCCACCATCCAATAAAATAAAATGTTGACTGGACTATGTCTGTCATACAAATTATAACAGTAATAGCTTTCAGGTTCCATATCTAAGCCTGTGCGTTGCAATCCTGTATCCCCACACTCTTGATAATCCAGCGTGAAAATCTAGATTATTCATGCTTACTGCACTATTTCTAGCTCCAATGGTACCTCGGTCTTCTGATCTAAACCTGTCGTGCACAACCCTCCATCCCAAGTCACAGCGTTAGCTACAGATGGTTCTGGCTTTCAAACCAAGTCGCGGCTTAGAGGTTCGCTGAGAGTGAAGAGGTTAGCTTTAATTTTTAGGGTTTTTACTCTTTACCGCACGCAGGCCACCTAGCGATAACATGAAGTAACGTGTTATGCATCGTTCTGCACAGCAATACCAGCGATACCATGAAGTAACGTGTTCTACACAACGATAACGTGTTCCACGTGCTATGCATGCCATGTATCTACATTGTGTCAAGTGCTAAGCGTTTGATGGCCTCATTAACATCAAATAATTGCATTATTAAAGGTCGAGTCAACACTAATAAATTGTAATTGCTTCCATAATAGTTAACTGTATATGGTATCGTTGTCTCGTGGATATCATGAGGACAAGAAACAACACTAATAGATTGCTAAGAGGTTGATGGCATCATTAACATCAAATAATTGCATTATTAAAAGTCCAGTCAAGAAAATAAAACCGCTTGTGATAAACATAGAAAGAAAACTCTAGGTGGAAGAAACAACGAAGAGGGTACACAAAAGTGGCTTTTAGAGGGAAGACAGTATAGACGCACAGACGCAAATATAACGTCAAACCTGTAATTAATAATCCTAACTAAAGCCATTCATCCAAGACAAGACAATCACATTAAACTTGAAATCTTCATTTGGAGGGACGACTTAAAAATACTGTTAAGAAGAAATTACAGCGATTCTTCATTCTTCCACTAATGTGATCAGAAGGCCCATTTATAGCAAAAATGCCCAGCTTTACTGAAACTGACAATAATGGTTAAAGAAAGGGTTACATGTGAGATGCACTTCCAATGTTTGCAAGACCAGTTACAACATATAGGTGATTAATTACAACGCAGTTGCTCACAGTACATGACAAGAAGCTATGTACTATAAAATTCATATTGTTGTGATGGAAAGTTTCAATGAGACTTAGTTGTAAAGATTTAGACACATTTCCATTGGTTGCTAGCTTCACGGCATGCATTTGAAATCATTCATTAATATCGTAGAATAGTTTTACGCTTAAACAAAGGCCCAGCCATGCACCCGCCATACTAAATTCTACATAATCTCTATTTATCATGAAAAAACCTACTCACTGCCTCTCTAATTTCATTATTAAAGGTCGAGTCCTCCATCCTTGGCACGGCACTTTATAGCTAGGATTAGGAAGTGCCCTTATAGCTAGGAATGTAAATCTATCTATTGTACAATTGATCAATCACTGTGCCATCCATAACATAATTTACCAGCGTTGTGTACCGAGCTCCTTTGATAGGACCAATAGGGCAAATACACTCAAATAATCTCCTCTAGAGAAAACTCTGGACTGAGGGGACTGGGTGGAAGTTGACCATCTATCATAAGATCTTTTCACACTAAAGGTCATCAAGAAGAACATGGTGACAACATACCGATCGGGCAACAAACTACCCAGCAATTAGAAGGTTAATCTACCAGCAGAACAAACAGTATGCACCTGCAGAACATATAGGTATTCACCTGAGCACACCTACTGCAACACTAATAGTGTATTTCCTTCCATAATAGTGACCTTATCATTGTTCTTGGATATCTAATCTCTACATAAAATTCAAAAATTCTTAAAGCGTATTTTGAATCTTCGAGCTTAGCCTTGTTTTGAATTAGAGTGAATTGATCTAACTCCACAAAATTGATGATAAAACTTCAAATCGCCTCACAAAAATCGTATTCATAGTTTGTGCTAAACTTTGCAAAATGATGGAATAGCCTCTTCAGAAAATATAGAAAACTGCAAATCAACTGGGAGAAATGGTTTCAGTCAAAGCTCTGCAATAGCCTTACCCATTACGAAAATAGATTCCATGAGTACAATTTTCATGAGTTTTTCAGCTTGTTAACCTAAAACCAACACATTCTAAACTTCGAAATCGAACTGATATTGAATCACACACGCCTAGCCCCAGGACTGCCAAATATTATGGATTTCTTAACTGATATCGACGCCTAGACCCTGGACTACCAAATGTTATGGATTTCTTATTTCATGATTTTGATTATATAAAAGCTCTAGGTTAGAAAGCAACTCGAACCTAACGCGCTATTTTCCAAATTGTAGAGACAACAAAGATTGGCCCTTACCTCATCGTACTAAACAGATCAATATATCGTAGTAATGTGCACCTATTTGAATCCCCAACGAGGCATTTCTCCTGTATGTTGCATAGTAGTATAATACCGCATCAGCAAGTTGTCTTGGAACGCAACGCAATAGGCCATTTGTGTAGAGTTGAATTATGCATTCTCAAGCTTCACAAACTCAAGGTACATATCAAGCTCGGGTTTAGGTAGATTTTTGGGTTTGTTTTAATGGTAACTTTTTCATCAAAACATCAATTATAACAGGTTAAATAAGAATTCAAAACATCAAAAAAACATTAGTCTGGAAGGTAAAGATGAATTAAAATTCCAAACCTGGTCACCTGAATAGATAACTTGGTTAATTTAAAAAAACAAAAGATTGCACTTTTCTTCATACAAAATAAACATTACCAAGTGACTTGCAAAAAAAAATTTAAAAAATGTCATTCAAAAACTTGCCATTCAAAAAATCTTCATAATAACCAATTTAAAAAGAAAAAGAAAAAAAGCACATTTAGTTTATTTTTAATAACTTGGTGGAGTAGTTTCCCAAAAGGAGTACTACTACTCCATGTGCCAAGGGTAGTTTTGTTTGATTTCATTGAATTTATCAAATGTCTTGATATTGGGTTACTGTACAGTAATAACTGTGGAACAGTTTTTAATATGCACATTTAGCAACAGTACAGTAACCCAATATCAAGACATTTGATTAATTCAATGGATTCAAACAAAACTAACCTTGACGACAGGGTTTGACGAAGGCCTATGCAATAACAGTAACTCGTGATCAGCGAGTACATACAATGAAATGGCTAGAAGATAGAAAGAAATAGAGACCCAGCTAAACCCACTCTCCACAGAGCAAATTAAGAAATAGAAAATAAAGAGGAACAAATCTGAGAAGCAGGGTGGTGTGAAAACACACCATTGGTATTACTACTGGTATCGAAGAAAAACTTAAGCCCTCTCTCCACGAATACGGCGAGCGAGCTGAATATCTTTGGGCATGATAGTGACCCTCTTGGCGTGGATAGCGCACAGGTTTGTGTCTTCAAAGAGACCAACCAAATATGCCTCCGCCGCCTCTTGCAGAGCAGCCACAGCAGAAGACTGGAACCTCAAATCCGTCTTGAAATCCTGAGCGATCTCTCTCACAAGACGCTGAAAGGGCAATTTCCTTATTAGAAGCTCGGTGCTTTTCTGGTACTTTCGAATCTCTCGGAGGGCAACAGTGCCCGGCCTGAATCTATGAGGCTTCTTCACTCCGCCTGTCGCCGGTGCAGATTTTCTTGCAGCCTTTGTTGCAAGCTGCTTCCTCGGCGCCTTCCCGCCGGTGGATTTACGGGCAGTCTGCTTCGTTCGGGCCATATTTTCCCCTGTCCTCTGTCTTGCTCTCCTCTACTGGTTCTTGGATAAATATATCAAGATATCATATGCCTTTGAATCTGCCTCGTTACCCTATTTATACAAAAGTCTTGTCCTCCACGCTTTCAAAATTTTCATTTCGCTCCCTTTCCAACACATCGTGACCGTCCGATTTCTTCCGTTATCGACGTCTCCTATTCCTCCGCCTCTCTCATCACACGGATCCGGATCCGGATCACCGCCTTTCCATTTTACATTCTATGTCAAATATAAATAAAATACATCACACCAATTAAAGCGGAAAGAAAATCAAGATAAGATGTGAATCAAGAGATGGGGCTTTAGCTCATTGAGAGAGCATCTTTAGTCGACTGATGGTAGATCTTATTCTATCATTAGTATAAATTTATTTTAAACTTAGATTTATCAAGTAGTAAGAGGGATCCAATTTTTTGAGGTATACATTTTTTACCTTTGGATTCCTTTTGGTAGTTGACAGATTTGGGTTTAAAATTGATTTATGTTACTTTAAATCTTTTTAAATTTTATTTACGATATATGTAATTATATTTTTCATTTTTTATTTTTTATTTATGTCGGCTAGCATAATGTGATAGGATCTCCCCCATACTGGATTGAAGAGCACCGAGAGAGCAAAACGCAAACAGTGAACTATGTTCATTTTTAAGAATAGGTTTACACTTGAATTTTCAAAAGACAAATAAAGTTGAAATCTGCAAGTACTACAAAATCCCATAGAAGGCAATGTAGATAAAAAAAACGAGTATCTCTCCAATCATTGTAGCTCATCAATGCAACATATCTTGAAAAAGAGTTGAATATTAATCCTCAACATAAACCGAACAATGGTTGGTAAATGGACACTCCCATAAAATATGCTTCGTAGTCTCCAAATGGTGACGGATTAAAAATAACTATTTGAAAGCCCACTCTAGGCTAACTAAGCCTTGGATGGGATCACCTAATAAGTCATTAACCAAGGAAAAACTTGCAGCTTATAAGAAAGTTGAAAAGACCACACACTGTGAAGCCAACGTACCTAACTATCTTCCACATCAATGGATGGCAATCTCATAATGATGATTGGGGATAACATATGGCATTGATGAAGTATTGAATACAAATGTTGGGAGTCATATTAGAGAACCAGACCACAAAAACGCCATCCTTGATCTCTCAAAAAAGGGCCTAGCATCCCAATATCCTTCTTGATCAATTCAAACTTCGAAATAAGGCTCCTCAACTCTGTAATAGAAGGACAATTGGGGGAAATCAACCCATTCTTTTAAGCAAGAGAGTGCCAATCCTTCTAGTGATGAGGATGGATATTGCATTTCTCTCCAAAAGAAAATGTTTTTTTATTCAAGTTATGAACCTAGAAATGAGGGATCTTCAAAACATGGGACCCCTAAACTTGCCAACACCAATTAGGCCAACTACTTAGATCCCACCTTGCTTACTTCCCTCCAAATGCTAATGGACCATACCTAAAACAACCCTCCAAGTGGAACAAATACTCTAGAAAATAAGGGAGCCAAAAAACTAAAACAAGAGGGGAGAAGAGATAATATCCAATGTTCCCCCAAGCTTCCGGGACGTGGGGACGCGGGAGCGAGGAAACGCAAAAATGACATATGCAGAAGTACCCCCCGAATTTTAGGAAACGTCGAAGGGTACGTCGAGGTCTTTAACATAGGAAAAAATTTAATTTATAAGGGACCCCACCAAAAGTACTACAAAATTAAAAATTTATAATTGAAGATTTTAAATATTAATGCTAAATAGTAACGAAACAATAACATTAACATCATGTATTCAATATTGTGTTTGTCATCATGTAAACATTAAAGTTTAAACCACTAACATCACAATTCAATGATTCATTCCAACATACATCAATGATTTGGAAATATAACCTAAAACCCTCTCGAATGGGCCCCTCACGCATGTGGAAGATGAACGGGTGAAGAAAATCGGAGGGAAAATGAAAAAACAAGCCACCACGTGTTCAAATTTTGGCCTTAAAACTTACCCACATTTCTGCCTTTTGAGGAAACAACTCTTTTGTGTGTTTCCCGTTGTTTCTGGATTTGGGTATGCAATGGAAATGTACCCAAACTCGTTTCCTAGTTTCTAAAACGCGTGGGAGCGAGGAAACTAGTTTCCGGGGTCCGAAAATGCATACCCGTGTAACACTGATAATATCACATAACACAAGTACCCCTCTAACTCTACCAATATGTTGAGTAGACATCATTATGTGCCAAAACAAAATATATCGTCCTCTAAACATCTTACCACCCTCTTTGTTGCAAGAATATTGCCATAAGTCGCGACATCAATTAGACCATGACCCCCCTTGTTCTTAGGGATTGTACAAACATTACAAGGCACCAATAGAAGACCCCTCTAAACACCGTACCTATACCACAGGTATGACCAAAAAATATGCTACAACTATTGAAACTAAGTCCTACTAGGAAATCAACAAGAGCCGTATAAAGCACAAGAAGCCCGAAGAATGTGCACAACAATAATCAACGTCCCAACAAATGGGAGGTTTGTATGATATTAGATGCGCAGTTTGCTCTGAAGCTTCTAAAGACACCAATGCCACATGGCTATAAGTGACAAACCAACCCCAAAAGGGATACCTAGTTGCCTCATAATGACCCCAAGTCAAATAAGAGACCAAGTTGTAAGAATCCAATCCACTAGTGCATCCAACCCAACCAACCAATAACCTATCTTGTGGGAACTAACCATGAACGTAAAGCAACACAAAAGTGAATCACCTACAGAGAGATTGTTAATCATCTCGAAACCATCCAGGTGTCAAACACCTAAAACCTATGTTGCAATATGTGCAATGTGGTATTCTTTAGCATCAAAACTTAAAACAACACAGGATATACAAAGATTTAAGGTGCAATAAACCATAATTTACAGTGCAGAACAAAAAACATTACATAGTAGAGCATATAAATATTGCAGGAAATGAGCTTTATATTATGAGAATAATTATTGGTAGCAATGTTCACGTGAATCTTAAGGTCACGTGACCTTTAACTTAAGCAGAACTTCGATACAATAATTATTGACAATACCATTCATCTTATAGCTCTTGAAATAGGCTTCATAGATCCAAAACCCTAATAACTTGCCATGGTCAAATAATTAATAAGAACCAACTTCCTAGTGGGTCTTAATTAATAGAAAGATTTGTCGGCTCCTTTATTTTTGAGAAGACATGGTCACAAAAGGAAGACACAATCAACATGGAGGGAATTGTGGAAGTAGACATGGCACAATACAAGAACAACATTAATACATCTGCACTAGAGCAGTTGAACTATAACCATCTTGATGTGATCAGTATTAATCACTCAACATTATATAAAAGCTCCAAGAGAGCCAAGTGAGGGGGGCGGTTAAGGGTTAATTGATTCTTGTGGTTGATAATTTTGATTAGTCATTATTTAATAAGGGATTCAGGAAAAGATACAAAAGGGTCAAGCTATGATCCTTAGAAGCATGGTGTATGATAAATGATTTTCCCATAATGATTAATGAAAGGATGAGGTTGGTTTCCCATTTTAAAATTTTATGTTCAAGCCGTGTGAGTGTTGTGTAATGCATATGATTTATCTTGTTATGTGTTTTAAATGCATTTTGTCATAATTGGATAATGAACATATTGCATGTTGTAATTAAGTATTTTCATGCAAAGCTTTGTTAAGGGTAAAATGAACAGTCCAATTACAATAATCACCATTAGTTAGCCCTCCCTCATCTCACACAGGTATAGGCAACGCTTTGGATGAGACCATACTCCTCTCCAAGAGGATTGAAAATGCCAATGCTCTAAACTATATCGCCCCCCTTTGTTGGCTCTTGCGCAAGAACCCTAGTCTCTAATGTTTTGCGTCAATAAATGGTTTTGTTGTTGGGACCTTGTTTTTAAACAAGGTGGTACTAATTGAATGGACACTTTGGTCATGAAGAGTCAATTTCAGGATTGGTTGAATAAGATATTCGAATATTGGAGAAGGAAAATTATTTGCTAGACTATTGTAGATCTAGTTATTTTGAACTGACTGGATCACCAACTGACCCGAGTTGTTGACTTCTTGGTGGAAAGCACCATCAATGGATATAGTGTAGAGTTTGCAGCAAAAAAAATCAATCATTCTCGAGGGTGGAAGTAGATCTCAAGAAAGGGCCGCGAGGGAGACTAGTTAGAGAGATCTCGTTGTCGATCAAAATTTGGTTGGTAGAAGTAGGATTTATGCCCTTCGTTCTTACCCGCATGGGTAAGTAGACCATTTATCCACGAGGGAGTGGTTGAGGAATATGTTGGGAAGTTGTGGAAGATAGAAGCATAGGAAGATGGGCTGGTCTTGGCGATTCTACAAGGGTTGAGCGAGTAGAAAGAAGGTCAACAATCTAAGAGAATGGTGGAAGCCTCAAATGAGGATAGTTATAAAGTACAATAAGCAGTTGGAGAGAGAGCTACATGACAATGGTAATGATGAGGAGAGGTTGAATGAGTTGTAGAAGCTAAAAAGATGAGGTGAGCTAGCTAGATCCTAATTGAAGGAGAAAGGAATAGATGTGGAATACATGCCAACTAGGACGAGATGGGGACAAGAAGTGTCTATTGCATTGGAAGAAAGAGAACGTGAGGTTGCCACATAGGATTGTTAGCACTATTTTGGTTAACATGTGAGAGGAAGGGGCTTAAGGTGAAATAAGGATCTTATATGTGAAAATTTTTGCAATGTGACCGAGGGGGTGATGAAATGGGTGCTAAAGCAGAAACCAAGGTTTTTTTTTCTCTTAAAACCATAGGCTAAAGCTTGTAAGTGGCTAAAAATAAAGAAAGGGCGTTTGTGGTATGTACTAAAGGTTTCAATGGTCAAGATCTTCGGGCGAAAAGATCTATGGTGAGTAATGGATCCGTTGTTAAAAGTTGCAAGGTAAAGGTAAAGTTGGTGATCGACGGAAAGGCTTAAAAGTCCTTTCAAATCTACGGTGGAGGAAAAAGGCAGATGGGATCAACGACAAATATGAAATCCGTTGTGAGAATATGCATGGTAAAAGACAGATTTTGAATGGGAGGAAAGTTTAAAAGTTAACATGAACCAAAGGTGAAGATGTAATATGGATGAGATCAATGGTGGAGATGGGGTCCACTGGTAGAACTTGCACAATCAATAATGAATTGAAGATTAGCGGGACGATTAAAGACCAGCTTTGATCAATGGCTAGAATAATAGGTGGATGAGATCGACGTCTATTAGGGGATCCGCTCGAGGAAGTTGTGCACTAATTTGAAAACCAAGGGACGACGAAAAATAAAGATGATGGTTAAAAGATAAAGGGAATCAATGGTGTGTGATGAAGATCAAATAAATCTACGGTGGATAGATGATCCGCTAGGGGGAAATGCACAATAGATAGACAGGGTGTTATACAGTGGAATGAAAAGGGTTAAAGTTAAAGGGAAATTAAGATTGACGGTTCAAGTGAGAGATGGATTAAATTTATGGTCAAAAAGATATCCGCTCTCGTGATATGCATGGAGGTTAAAGATAATTCCCCTAGTGGAAAATACACCACCTTCCACGTGGCTGACAGAGAAGGGTTTTGCTAGAAGAAAGTGGTAGGAGGTAACCACTTTCCTTGATTTTGAAACCACCATTTCGAGAATATTATAAAAGGAAAGAACACGTGTTTAAGGGTTATTTGTCATTTTGTGCATTGGAGGAAGAAATCATCTCTACGTGGACAAAGCCAAGTCGAACAACTATCTTTCCAACCTTCAATCCCCCGGGTAGGCCATGTTTTCAGCCTCTTAGTAATATTTGAAAATGGAAAGCGAAGGTGAAGTTGAGACACAAGTCTTAGAGTTTCATAATATGGAGGAGGTTTTTGAAGATAGAGATGGCGACATTTTCGACACTATTATGTTTTTTGGCCTTGTTCACCAGCTAAAAACCAAGTTAGAATCATTAAAAGACAAAGTCAATGACCTGCATAATGTATTCCATTCCCATTTTCATTATTTCTACCCTTACCAAACCCTAAATTTCCCAAATTTTATCAACTGGCGTGCGTCAAATTACTCCTCATAGAGAGTAATGATGGACATTGCTAAAGCCAAAATCCTTTGCTCTATAAACGCCCTTATCGTCTGAGATTCTCTTGCAGTCCCACCTTCATTCACCCAGATCCAAGAGGAGTTTGTACAAGAAGACCTAGTTCAGTTATTTACGCATGCAACCATTGAAGAGAAGTAGCCATTTTTCTCCAAATACTTTAGAACTAATGTATCCCTTGCTAACCAACCCTTTCCCTTGGATATCAACCTATTTAATGAAGAATCCAAACTGGTTATTTCAATGCTAAGTCAATTTTTAGGGTTAGATGCAGACAGATTTGTCCCTGAGCTATTAATGAGTCTATTATTCAAAATAAGCATGTGTTAGTCAGAATCACAATCTCATCAACCCCCTTGCCTTAAATATGATGAATTCATAGCTGAAGCCATCCATTCTCAACTAGTGAATTTCCACAGTACCAGACACTTCAAGTTTCAGTCATACCTGATTATGATGTTTTTATTTTTCAACGAGGAAAACTTGCAACTCCCATAGATGGTACTTACTGCATAAATTAGTAATGATTTTTTCAAATACATGAACCTTTTGATGGCAGAAATGTATAAAGTATTCTTTCAGAATAAATTGCCTATAGTGTTACTAGAGATGAAGGAGGATTTGCAGTTTCCTCCTGATAGGAAAATAGGGGACTGGTTTATGTTAGAAGAGCATACTATAATAAGGGTGTATGGTTTTACCCATGAACCATATATTTTACCAGCATTCTTGACCCCTAGAGTTTTCGCCTTGGAATTTATAAGATAGAAGCTAATTGTGGAGAATGAACATTTTATCAGTTTTAAGAAAGCTTTTGAAATTAAGTTTCCATGGGTAGTTGAGCTATTCATTATCAAAAATAAATTTGCACTCCCTGTAGTTGAAAATCTGCTACAGGAGATGAATTTTAAGAAATCTTTTGCAATCAATTATGACCCACACCATGTTATTTCACAAAGGAGGCAATTGAACAAGAACAAGGCATTTGAGCATCGGGTAGTAGAAGGATTATCCGGAAGAGATAATTGGATGGAATATCAAACACAAGTGAAAGATGCAGAGGCTTTACATGAAAATCCATTGGCTATAATGAAATCAACAGCAATAATAGTTCCTACCCCAAGAAAAATAGAAATGGTTGGTAAAAGAACTCATTCATAATCCATGGAGACAGAAGAAGAAGGAGATTCATAAACATCTAAAAGAAAAATGATTGAATTTGAAGGAGAATTGGTAGAGGTGGGTGAGTCTGAAATCAAGAAAAAGCAAGAAAAGATCAGGGGTCCAGCTTTTGAAGTATAGGAATACAGGTTTTCATAGGTACAAGAAGCATCAAGCGAAAAATTTAAATCCAAAGCTGACTTGTATGACATATATAAGAATGATAAGGATATATCTGCAAAAGAATCCTCAAAACTATACTCAAAAGTCGGGAATATATCAAGCAAAGAGGTATCACTGGTCATTGTTAAAGAGCATATCCTAAATACCTTAAACTTAGCAGTTGCTACCATGAACATAATAGATGAGATGAGATTAAACTTGAAATCCATTGCAGTTCCTGATATGATTCACTTACATAAGCAGACTGGGGAAGTTATTTACAGTGATTTAATGAAAGCTACTCTTAAAGTGTCCAATTTTCAATCCACCATGTCCAAAACAGAAAATCAACTGAGACAGGAGAAGGTAGAAAATAAAGAGCATCAACAACAAATACAGAAGCTTCAGGGAGATTTGTTGACCATAGATAATGAAACTGACAAAGGAAAGGTAACACAGAAGATTCTAGTTGAGAAAGAAAACACCATCCAATTATTAAAAAAGAAGTTGAAAACAAGGAAGACGAAGTACAAATAGTCTATCCTATTGCAGAAACAAATACTGAATCTATTGTACTAGCTATGTCACAAGTGAGTCTAAGAGACTTAGAAATTGTTGGTTTAAAAAGTCAGAATCAAAAGTTGGTTGATGCAGTTAAGAAGAAGGAAGAAGAGAGGAAAACATTGTAGAACACAAATAGAGAATTGATGGATAAAAATGAGAAATTAATGAAGCAACTAACAAGTCAGTTACCAGTACAAGGATGTAGACATTTCCTTTGGGATATGTTGATCTCAGAATCCACTAAGATCATACCTTACTTCAATTTCATACAGGATATTGACCTGCATAATGTATTCCATTCTCATTTTTATTATTTCTACCCTTACCAAACCCTAAATTTCCCATATTTTATCG
This sequence comes from Pseudotsuga menziesii, assembly GCA_001517045.1. NCBI lineage: Eukaryota > Viridiplantae > Streptophyta > Pinopsida > Pinales > Pinaceae > Pseudotsuga > Pseudotsuga menziesii. The sequence continues at coordinate 36,200 of LPNX010943377.1, forward strand.
ACTGGTGTGTGTCAAATTACTCCTCCTCATAGAGAGTAATAATGGACGCTGCTAAAACCAAAATCCTTTGCTCTGTAAATGCCCTTATCGTCTGAGATTCTCTTACAGTCCCTCCTTCATTCACCCAGATCCGAGAGGAGTTTGTAGAAGAAGACCTAGTTCAGTTATTTATGCATGCAACCATTGAAGAAAAGTAGCCCTTTTTCTCCAAATGCTTTAGAACTGATGTATCCCTTGCTAACCATCCCTTTCCCTTGGATATCAACCTGTTTAATGAAGAATCCAAACTGGTTATTTCAATGCTAAGTCAATTTTTAGGGTTAGATACAAACATATTTGTCCTTGAGCTATTAATGAGTCTTTTATTCAAAATAAGCATGAGTCAGTCAGAATCACAGTCTCATCAACCCCCCTTGCCTTAAATATGATGAATTCCTAGTTGAAGCCATCCATTCTCAGCTAGTGAATTTCCACGCTACCAGACACTTCAGGTTTTAGTCATACCCGATTAGGATGTTTTTATTTTTCAATGAGGAAAACTTGCAACTCCCAGAGATGGTACTTACTGCATAAATCTGTAATGATATTTTCAAATACATGAATCTTTTGATGGGAGAAGTGTATAGAGTAATCTTTCAGAATAAATTGCCTAGAGTGTTACCAGAGATGAAGGAGGCTTTGCAGTTTCCTCATGATAGGAAAATAGGGGACTAGTTTCTATTAGAAGAGCATACTATAATAAGGGTGTATGGTTATACTCATGAACCATATATTTTACTAGCATTCTTGACCCCTAGAGTTTTCAACTTGGAATTTATAAGACATAAGCTAATTGTGGAGAATGAACATTTTATCAATTTTAAGAAATATTTTGAAATTAAGTTTCCATGGGTAGTTGGGTTATTCATTATCAAAAATAAAGCTACACTCCCTCTGGTTGAAATTATGCTACAGGAGATGAATTTTAAGAAAGCTTTTGCAGTTAATTATGACCCACACCATGTTATTTCACAAAGGAGGCAACTGAACAAGAACAAGGCATTTGAACATTGGGTAGTGGAAGGATTAGCTGAAAGAGCTAATTGGATGGAATATCAAACACGGGTGAAAGATGCAGAGGCTTTACAGAAAAATCCATTGGCTATAGTGAAATCAACAACAATAATAGTTCCTACCCCAAGCAAAATAGAAATGGCAGGTAAAAGAACTCATTCATAATCCATGGAGACAGAAGATGAAGGAAATTCAGAAACATCTAAAAGACAAAGGATTGAATATGAAGGAGAATTGGTAAAGGTGGGTGAGCCGAAAATCAAGAAAAAGCAAGAAAAGATCAGGGGTCCAGCTTTTGAAGTATAGGAATACGAGTTTTCAAAGGTACAAGAAGCATCAAGCGAAAAAATTAAATCCAAAGCTGACTTGTACGACAGGTATAAGAAATATAAGGATATATCTTCAAAACAATCCTCAAAACTATAATCAGAAGTCAAGAATATATCAAGCAAAGAGGTAGCACTGGTCACTGTTAAAGATCATACCAGAAATACATTAAATTTAGCAGTTGCTACCAGGAGCATAATAGTTGAGATGAGATTAAACTTGAAATCCATTCTAGTGCATGATATGATTCACTTGCATAAGCAGACTGGGGAAGTTATTTACACTGATTTGATTAAAGCTACTCTTGAAGTGTCAAAGCTGCAATCCACCATGTCCAAAATAGAAAATCAACTGAGACAGGAGGAGGTAGAAAATAAAGTGCATCAACAACAATAAAGAAGCTTCAGGGATATTTGTGTTAGATCATGTCAGATTTTTAACATTAAGCTAGCATTATATTAGGATCTTTAACTGAGAGAATAACAAGCACATCAATCAAACACAAGAGACAATGAGCACAGTGTTTTTCCTCGGGGAAACCATAAATGGGGAAAACCCTGCAACTTCCTCAGAGATAGAGTCAACACCAAATAGAAAAGCCCAAAACAGTAAGATGATCTCCCGACAACAATAACCTCTTTCTTCCTAGCCCCAGTGTCTTCTTCTTCCTCGGCTATGCACTACAACTGAGTGTGAGTGAGTGTTTATCAAATAGAGAGGCTAGCTCTCTATTTATACTAATTCCCGACTTGACTAAACCCAACTAGGGCCGACTTCACTAGGTGAGTCTAATAACCCTAGTGCCTCGGAACTGCGGGGACTTTAACCCTTGATCAATAGGAGGGTTACCCGCAATGACTTGACATGACTTGTTTACATTATAGATCCTCCCGATCGGAACATCGAGGCATGACATGACTCAATTACATTACAGACACATCCCGGAATAAACATCCGAGTACAAGACATAAGATACATAGGTGAATACATTCCGAAGTTACAAATACATCAACACTCCCTCTTAACTAGGAAGGTATTCTTTCGACACAATTTTCAGCACTGTTCTTCTTTTCTGTATCGACTGGATCATCTCGTCATCTTCATCTTCAAGGCTTATTTGTCTTCTTCATTTTCTTCATCTTCTTCATCTTCGAGTCTTCAAGTCTTCTTCTAAGTAATCTTCTTCTTCAAGTCTTCTTCGTCTCGGGATCTGGATCATCACGACTACTGGATCATCACTACTGGATCATCATCACATCTGGATCATCACTTGATCTGGATCGTCATCAAGTCTAGATCAACATCACATCTGGATCATCACTTGATCTGGATCATCATCAAGTCTGGATCATCATCACATGCTATCTCAGAATGGTGCTATCTCGATTCTTCTCATCATAGGAAGTTCTACAGAGCCAGCCCTTATTCAGCACTTATATCTAACCCTAAGTCAGAAAGGCCCGCCCAGCTCTTACATCTGACCTCATCTTGTTAGAAAGGCACGCCCAGCACTCGCATCTGACCTCATCTTGTTAGAAAGGCCCAACACTCACATCTGACCATGTGTAAACACATCGCACCATAATGGCTCAACGCTTACATCCGACCTCATCTTGTCGGAAAGGTTCTGCACTTACATCCGACCCCATCTTGTCAGAAAGGCACATCACTCACATCTGACCATGTGTAAACACATCGCGCCAGAATGGCTTAGCACTTATATCCGACCTCATCCTGTCAGAAAGGCTCTGCACTTACATTCAACCATGTGTAAACACATCGCATCGAAAGGGCTCTCAGTCCCAGACTGAGGATTCCTGGTAACTGACCAGGTGCCTCCATTCTCCTAGAGAATGGCATCAACCCTTATATCTGATCAAGTGGGATACATCCCTCAATCACATTAGAATGGCCATGCACTCACATCTGATCATGTAAGACTACATCCTACAGTCATATCAGAACGACCCTCAGTCCCAGACTGAGTATTCCTGGTAACTGACCAGGTGGATCCATTCCAAGAATGGCATTCAGCCCTTACATCTAATCATGTAGGAACCAATCCTACAGTCATATCAGAATGGCTTGACACTCACATCTGACATGGAAGGAACCTAAATCCTCTCACCATGATAGAATGGCTCAGCCCTTACATCTGACCATGGAAGGAACTTAATCCTCTCCCATGTCAGAATGGCTCTAGGTCTCATCATTTCCCCTTGGAGGGAACCTCGATCTAGAGAACACCAAGCTTCTCCCTGAAGTGCTCAAACTTCACTCTATCCAATGGCTTCGTCAATACATCAGCTATCTGTTCGTCTGTCGCGACATACTGGAGCTTCACTGCTCCTCTCTACACCATATCCTTGATATAGTGATACTTGATCTCGATATGCTTCGACTTGTCATGGAACACTAGGTTCTTTGACAACTTCACACAACTCTGGTTGTCGCAATATATACAAGTAGTATCCATCTGGAGATCAAATAAATCAGACAGTAGCTTCCTAAGCCATACTGCCTCACAACTAGCTGAACAAGTTGCAACATACTCTGCTTCAGTTGTACTCAGAGCCACACAGGATTGCTTCCTACTAAACCAAGAGATCACACCTGATCCCATACTAAAGCAACATCTTGAAGTGCTCTTCCTATCGATGGCACTTCCTGCCCAATCTAAATCAACATAACCCTCTAGGTTAATCTTCTGATTCGCCTTGTACTTGAGCCCATAATCAACTGTACCCTTCAGGTACCTCAGAATATGCTTTGCAGCAATCAAGTGAACATGTCTTGGATCTGTCAAAAACTGGCTCAAGGTGTTCACAGCAAAGCAAATATTTGGCCTCATGTTCGTCAAGTACATCAATGACCCAATCATCCGACGATACATCGTAGCATCAACCGCTTCTGATGAAGCATCACTCAATAGCTTCAGGTTCGATGCCATAGATGTGGTTATGGCCTTGCAGTCCATCATCCCGAATCTCTCCATAATCTCTACTGCATACTTCCCTTGTCCAAGGAAGACTCCATCCGCATTTTGCCACACCTCCATGCCTAAGAAATAGTGCATAATACCCAAGTCCTTCATTTCAAACTCTGTAGCAAGTTTCCTCTTCGTATTAGCAATCAACCCATCCATACCTGTTACAATCAGATCATCCACATACAGAAGGAGTATCACTGGGTTGCCATCTTCAACCTTGCAGTAAAGGTTGGAATCTGCTTTACTCTTGGTAAAGCCCAAACTGGATAGGAAACCATCAATTCTACTGTACCATGTCCTGGGTGCCTGTTTCAAACCGTACAGGGCTTTCTTAATCTGCACACATAAGACTCCCTTTCATGTGTCTCAAAACCGAGTGGTTGTTCTACATACACTTCCTCTTCTACTACAACATTCAAGAAAGCAGTCTTGACATCCATTTGGTGTACCTTCCATTTCATCAATGCAGCCAGAGCAAGTACTGATCTGATGGAAGTGTATCTGGCTACAGGTGCAAAGGTTTCTTCATAATCTATTCCTTCTTTCTATGAGAAACCACGAGCCACGAATCTTGCTTTATATTTCTCGATGTTGCCATCTGCAGCATGCTTGATCTTGTAGATCCATTTGGAAGTTACAATGGACTTCCCTTATGGTCTTGGGACAACATACCAAACATCATTCTTCATGATCGACTGATACTCTTCGATCATAGCATCCGTCCATTCTTTCCATTCTGCCGCTTCTTCATAGTTGGAAGGTTCTTTATCAATAATGTCACATAGTAAGGCTACGTAACTAGAGCAAGATCTAGTTCTCTTTCTTCCTCTGGGCGTTTCTTCTGAAGCTCCATATCTTTCTGCACCTTGGATAATTTCACATACCCAAGTAGGTTTCCTCTTATGAGGATTCTTCTCTAGAGGTGGATCTATAGGTTCTTGAGGTTCTTCAAATTCTTGATCTTCTTCTTGAATTTCTTCGTTCATGATTGTGTCATGAATTCTGGGTTCTCTTGTTTCTTCAGGTTCTTCAGCCGGTTTCTTCCTGGATTTGATGTAGGCTGAATCTTCATCAAATGTTACATCTCTACTGATGTCAATCTTCTTGAACCTTGGGAAGTATATTCTGTAAGCCTTTGATCTTTCAGAGTATCCCACAAATATACCCTTCTTTCTTGAAGGATCTAACTTCATCCTCTTTTCTTTTGGAATGTGTATATACATAGGACAGCCGAATATTCTGAGATGGCTGAATTTTGGTTTCTTACCGGAGAAGACTTCTCCAGGAGTCTTGTTCTCGAGTACTCTGTGTGGAGTACGGTTCTATACATACACCGTTGTTCTGGCAACTTCTGCCCAAAGATGCATAGGAAGATCTTGATCATGAAGCATTGCTCTTGCAGCTTACATGACAGTCCTATTCTTCCTTTCTGCAATCCCATTCTGTTGTGGATTGTATGGAGTGGACAACTCCCTCTTAATCCTTGAGTCTTTGCACAACTCTTTGAATTCATTTGATGTGAATTCTCTGCCATTATCTGATAAAAAAGTCTTGATCTTCTTTTCAGTGTGGTTCTCGATTAAGGCTTTGAATTCCTTGAATTTGCTGAATACTTCATCTTTGTTCTTCATGAAGTAGATCCATGTCTTCCTAGAAAAATCATCAATAAAAGAAACATAGTATGCATACCCGCTTAGTGAAATGGATGACATTGGACCGCATACATCGGAGTGGATGATTTCCAAGATTCCTTTTGCCTTGCTCTCGTTGCTTGGAAATGTCTTCTTTGTGTTCTTCCCTTTTGTACATCCTTTACATACACCTTCATGTTTTGTTTGCATTTCTGGGAGACCTTCAACAACTTTGCTTGCAAGTGGTAGTGCTCTATAATGCACATGTGCAAGCCTTCTATGCCAAAGCTCATTTGGTTCTACCGAGTCATGAACCAAAGCTTGTTCTAGTTGGCCCTTCAATTTGTATAGTCCTCCTTCTTGTTCTCCAATCACTACTGCATCATCGAAAGACTTTCCTTTTGGCCACATGAGGACTTGTCCATCTACAAATGCAACCCTCATTCCTTTTGCATCTAATGCAGATATGGAGAGAAGGTTCTTCTTTAGTCCAGGTACAAACAATACATATTTCATCTTAATAGACTTTCCAGAGTCTAGCTTATAGGAGGATTCCCCACTACCTTTTATTGGATACTGGTAGTCATCTCCAAGTTTCACCTTGTGAGGTGATTCATATTCAGATAATTTCACAAAGGATTCCTTGAATCCTGTCATGTGCTTGGAAACACCATTGTCTATAAGCCAATCATTACTTCCATGTGTGATAGTTCCTGTGAGAGCGAAAATCAGAACATATTCTTCATCACTTGAAGAATCATCACTGTCTTGTCTGTTTCTCTTTGTGGAAGGTTCATCATCCTCTGCAGCATGAGCATGATGCCTTCTCTTGTTTCCCTTCTTCTTGTGAGAGCTACTTTTGTTCTTAGGACAATCTCCAGCAAAGTGTCCTCTTTCATCACATGTATAGCAAATGAACTTAGATTTATCTATAGGATTTCTAAAGCTATTCCTTTGATTAGTGTACTTAATTCTATGATGGCTAGATCTGGTTTTCTTGGACTGTACTCTGAGAGATTGATCTTCACTTGCCATCTTCTCTTCTTGAGCTGCTATCTGAGTTTCTTCTTGAGAGCATTCTTCCCACAGTGTGCTGAACTTGACTAACTTCTTTCTGGCACAGATCCCTTGAACGAAAGAGTCCCATGTCCTAGGGAGACCATTCAAGGTGGTCATCACAATCTCTGCATTCTCCACTTCTTCATCTACTACTTCCAATTGTTCCTTGATCTGAGAAACCCTTGTGAAGTAAGACTAGATGGTTTCTGCATTTTGGATCTTCACATTCTTCAATTGGTTCCTCAAGGTCATCTTCCGGTTTATGTTATTTCCTTCAAACAATTTGGTTAGGGCATCAAACATAGCTTTAGGTGTTTTTAAGGAGGACACCTGTGGTATGAGGTGATCCTTGATAGAATCAGCAATGATCCTCTTTGCCATAACCAACTTATTCTTGTGTAAGGCCTTAGCCTCATCTCCCTCTGGAACTGGAACCTCCTCATTGATGTAGGAGTCCAACTCATTCTCTTCCAGGACCAGGGAGATCCTATACTTCCAGGCTCGGAAGTGATCAACACCATCAAGCTTTTCATCAAGCTTGGTGTGATGAGACATCTTAACTTAGAACCTCAAATGGAAATACAAAAGATTTAGATCTTACCAGGTCAAGATGTTGGATCTGGATTTGGAGCTGAAATTCTGCAGTGCTGGTTCAAGAGAAGATTAGGGTTTTGCTTTTTCGGAGTTATGTCCAACCAAATGCTTTGAATTTGATCCCTAACTTCGATTTTGGGGAGGAGATCAATCCAGGCCTCGGCTCACTGAAAAATTCCACTTCTGTGAAAAGCCCTAATTTTCGGCAGTAGTGTCAGGTCCAAAACTGAAAAACCTCAGAATTGGATTCTGCTTCGACAGAAAGATGCACCCTAGGGAGGAGAGTTATTCCAACCTTCTTTTGCTGAAAATCTGTGGAGAGAGATCCAAAAAGTAGGAAGCCCTAGTTCCCGCAGCTGCACAGTGTCTTCTTCTCAGGTTAGCTCTGATACCATGTCAGATTTTTAACATTAAGCTAGCATTATATTAGGATCTTTAACTGAGAGAATAACAAGCACAACAATCAAACACAAGAGACAATGAACACAGTGTTTTTC
>LPNX010943377.1:44520-63183 GCA_001517045.1 Pseudotsuga menziesii
GATGATCTCCCGACAGCAGTAACCTCTTTCTTCCTAACCCCAGTGTCTTCTTCTTCCTCAGCTATGCGCTACAACTGGGTGTGAGTGAGTGTTTATCAAATAGAGAGGCTAGCTCTCTATTTATACTAATTCCCGACTTGACTAAACCCAACTAGGACCGACTTCACTAGGTGAGTCTAATAACCCTAGTGCCCCAAAACTGCGGGGACTTTAACCCTTGATCAATAGGAGGGTTACCCACCATGACTTGACATGACTTGTTTACATTGTAGATCCTCCCGATCGGAACATCGGGGCATGACATGACTCAATTACATTACAGACACATCCTAGAATAAACATCGGGGTACAAGACATAAGATACATAGGTGAATACATTTCAAAGTTACAAATACATCAACAGATCAGTAATCCAACCCCTTAGTACCTTAGTTTAACTCCTTAGTCAATTTTATTGCATTTTGCATTAATACACTATGGTTTTGGACTTAGGGTGCTTAGTTGGACCAATAACCAGATAAATTGGTGCATTCACACCCACATGAGTGCTCCATCTCAGTAAACCATCCACATGTGCACCCTCATCATTGATGGTGCGCTCCCATTCATTGAATGTGGACATTTTGGTTGACTAGGAGCGCTAGAGGTGGATTTTGTCCAATTTTGTGCTGATTTGGTGCATTTAATGCCACCTATAGCCTCTCGCCCACCTATTTTTCCATTCCCACACATGCCAAGGTGTTATGATTTCCCCATGTCACCTCAACCACGTTCACACAACAATTCATGTCCATTTGGGCTGATTTGGAGCATGTTTGGTCCACCTAGGGGGATATAGGCCAATTTGGCCAATTTCACTTGTACGATCACATTGGGCTTCCTAAGCCTCATGAAACACTTATGATGTAATATAAACACGTTACTAACATGTTTTTATGTTAGGCAGTCAAAATATAACATGTTTATGTTCACATTGCTTGTGTAAATTGCATCTCATTTAATGGTTTTTTGTTGGTTTTGCATCAAATTCGATTTGTGAGTTTCTCTAAGGATCCTAGATCTTGCTGTAGATCAAAATTATCACATGGTATTAGAGATGAGTGGATTTTAGTAAGTTGTAGATCAATTTAGAGCTTTTTGAGCTGCATTTTTAGAGAAATCCCTGATAAAATTGAGTGGTTTTTGCAGGACATACGACAATTTCATCACCATTACCACAAGCAGAAATGGAGCTACCCACATCTTGCTAACACCTTTCAACTTCTTTGGTTGGAAGGCAGAGATGGTTATTCAATTGATATCCAAGGGTCTCTATAGAGTTACCATGGGCACAGAGGTGGAGCCAAACTTTGCTATAGAGAAAGCCAAGTACTTCAACAGATTGGATGAAGCATATGGATTGTTATGCCTAAGTATCTCAAGAGAGATTTTGTTCCACGTATACAGTTTGACAACCCCCAATGAAGTCTAGGTAAGACTAGAGACACTCTTTGAGAAAACTGATGAACTACAAGGACACCAACTTGAGAATGAGCTCATCAGCCCGGGTCTAGCGCACTTGGACACTATACAGGACTTCTTCACCAAGCTCAAGTCACTTGTGTTGTAGCTAAAGCAATGTGGCATTGAGAAGAAAGAGGATGAGTTGATTATGTCCATCCTTTCGAAGTTGGTTCCAAAATTATCAGTCTTTGTCAGCACATTCCATTCTGGCAAGTTAACACTTCAAAACTGGGAAATGCCAAGTCTAGCTAGCTTCATGGAGTCCCTCACCCAGGAGCAAGACAAGCTAGTCCAAATGGGAACCATCAAGGTTGAGGATCAAGCCTTGGCCATGGGAGTTTCGAATGCCTCGAAGGGAAATTCCAAGGCAAAGAATTCGAAGCTACCAGAGAAGAAGAAACCAGAAAAACCCAAATCCAGTGATGGGGGTTCGAATCCTCCCAAGGAGAAGGACAAGAAAGAAAAAGAGAAGACCAAATGCACTTATTGCCACAAGGGCTGGCATCCAGAAAGCCCATGCATGAAGAAAACCATTGACCAGATGGTGCAACTGCTAGAGAAGAACAACATCCGTGTCCCAGACAGCGCAAGGAAGAAAGATGGCACCTCTAGTTCAGACAACAAGGAGAAATGTCATGATTTGGCAGCAGGTACCTCTAATTCCTCATATTTCATCATATACTCAGGGGATTCTAGAAACATGGTAGCCACCAGAGAGCTCTTCTCCTCAATGCATTCGAATGTTGGCCCAACAATTCAAACGGGGGATGATTATGAAATCCAGACCAAGGGGATTGGTAGGATTGATTTAGAGCATGGTTACTTCAGTGATGTGTTGTATGTACCATACGTTGCAGCAAATTTGATGCCAGTCTATCAAATGAACCATACAAGAGAATCAAAGAGAGTGGCCTTCACTCCAGACATGGTAGAGATTGCAGAAATCTCATCAAACCAAGTTGTTACAATTGGGTATGCAGACCACCATGAGAGGATGTACAAGTTTTCGAACTTCCTCCCTACTTCCAATGACCAAGCTCAGATTCTCTCACATGAAAATGAGACTTCCAAGCTATGGAATGAGAGGTTTGGTCACATTAACTACAAATACCTCCAAGCACTACATAGAGATGAGATGGTGGAAGGACTTCCACAAATCAAATCGTCAAATGGAGCATGCATTGGGTGTGTAGTTGGGAAGCATCCAAAGTGAAGCTATGAGAAGGGGATGGCAAGGAGAGCCACACAACCACTTGGGTTGGTACATTCAAATCTGCTTGGTCCTCTGCCCACTCCATCATATGGTGGATCAAGGTATGTACTTACATTTATTGATGATTACTCGAGATTCTGCTGGGTGTACTTCCTCAAATTAAAATCTAAATTTTTTGAGCAATTGAAGATTTGGAAGGCATTGGTAGAAAATCAGAGTGGGAATAAGATTAAGATCCTTAGGACTGATAATGGGAAGGAGTATGTAAACAAAAACATGTATCACCTTTGTGACGAATGTGGCATTCAAATGCAACATTCAACTCCCTACACACCACAACAAAATGGTGTGGCAGAGAGGAAAAATAGATCTCTCAAGGAGATGACCACTTGCATGATTGAAGCAAGGGATGTAAGTCCCAAGATATGGGCTGAGGCCATTAATTGTGTAGCACATATATAGAACATATCCTTCCACAAATCAGTCAAAGGAAAGACTCCCTACAAGGCATGGTTTGGCCATAAACCAAATGTCTCAAATTTCAAGATTTTTGGATCTAGAGCATGAGCTCGAATCCCTTTTGAAAAAAGGAAGGCATTGCAGCCACAAAGAAAGGAATGAATCATGGTTGGGTATGGTGAGGATACCAAAATTTACAAACTATTTGACATTTCCACACTCAAGACATTTGTTGAGAGAAGTGTGCAATTTGAAGAGGAACCAATACCAGATTTGAGCTTGCACTAGGGGGATGCTCTTCTCCTTAACAATTCGATGATGTAAGTGATGATTCATGCTCTATTATTTTATGAAATTCCCAAAGATGATATGGATGTAGATGACATTGTTGTATATGAGTCACCATTAAGGCCCAAGTGGGTTGAAAAAATCATACAAACTGCAGGGGAATTGGTTGGAAATCCCCAAGAGCCTAGGAAGACTAGATCTCAAACTAGTAATGTTTCCTTTGCAAGTGAAAGTGCTCTTGCTGAGCATTGCTATATGCTGATTGGATCTGATCCACAGACATATCAACAAGCTTGTACTGGCCCAAGATGGAAAAGAGCAATGGAATAAGAGTTTCATTCTCTATAAGAGAACGAGACATGGGAATTGGTTCCCCTTCCTCCCAAGAGGAAGCTTTTTCAATGCAAGTGTATCTTTCAAACCAAACTTGCTGCTGATGGTTCAGATGTGAAATACAAAGCCATATTATTTTCTAAGGGCTACTCTCAAGTCCATGAAGTGGATTATACCGAGACCTTTGCACCGGTTGCAAAGATGGACTCCATAAGACTAGTTCTAGAAATTGTAGCTAGTAAGGGTTGGCAAGTGCACCATATGGATGTCAAGAGTGCATTCCTACATGGTGAGATACATGAAGATATCTACATGCAGCAACCTGAAGGTTTCCAAGTGGATCCTTCACTTGTTTGTAGGATGAAGAAATCTCTCTATGGACTCAAGCAAGCCCCCAGCGCTTGGTATGCTAAAATTGATGCTTTCTTGCTCTCTATTGGCTTCACTAGATGTAAATCAGATCCTAATGTATATTTGCAGCAACATGATGGCATTTTGCAGGTTATTGTTCTCTATGTTGATGACCTTATAATTACAAGGATTTGCACCACTTCAATTGGTTCAATTAAGTCATCTTTAGATAGTGAATTTGCCATGACCGATCTAGGATTGCTAAGGTAATTTTTGGGTTTGGAAATTGAGCAAAGTGAAAGGGGCATCATGCTGAGTCAACTAAAGTATGATTCAGACCTACTAATAAATTTTAGCATGGATGAGTGTAAGGAATCCAAGTCTCTCTTTCTTTCTGGCATAAAATTGTGTGAATTTGGCAATTCTCCATTGGTAGATTTTACACTCTACAGGCAACTAGTTGGAAGCTTACTCTATCTTACACATACAAGACCAGATTTATCTTATGTTGTAATTGTTGTAGAAAGACATATGCACCAGCCACATGAGCTCCATTGGAAGGCAGCCAAAATAATTCTTCAGTATGTCCAGGGTACAAAGAATTTCAGGGTGCATTATTTAGCTAGTGCTTCACTTCAACTGGCTGGATTTTCTGATTCAGATTGGGTCAGAGATCCCACTGACATAAAATCAACTTCATGTTTTGTCTTTATGCTTGTTTTGAACGCTCCATTTTTTGGTTAAGTAAGAAACAACACACCATTTCACTTTCATCAGCAGAGGTCGAGTACAAGGCAACAACCAATGCAGCTACATAGTGTGTTTGGTTGCAGGGAATTCTTCAAGAATTTGGTGTCACAATTGACTCTCTTACCGACATTTGGGTGGACAATCAAAGTGCCATCAAAATGTCTACTGATCCAGTTCAGAGTCAGAGTACAAAGAATATTGAGATCCATATGCACTACATCTGGGGCTTAGTGCATGACAGGGTGATTTCACTGCAGTATTGCCCATCCACCGAGCAAACTACCAACATTTTCACCAAGACTTTCACATATAAGACCTTCACTTACCTGAGATATTTTCTTGGGGTGAGTGATGGATGGTGAATTGCTGCTATTTGTTGCAAGTTTCATCCCCATGTCCATTCTTGAGGGAAGGTTTTGTCCCATGTGGTTTTCCTTCTTTTCCTCACTTCATATGGACAAATAAAATTTCTGATTTATGTAATTGAGGTGACTTGAGCCTTTATTGCCAAGGCCTCTTTGATTTTATGAGCTGTAGTAAGTTTTTGGTTAAGGGAGGGTGTTAGAATAGTAATCCAACCCCTTAGTACCTTAGTTTAACTCCTTAGTCAATTTTATTGCATTTTGCATTAATACACTATGGTTTTGGACTTAGGGTGCTTAGTTGGACCAATAAACAGCTAAATTGGTGCATTCACACCCACATGAGCACTCCATCTCAGTAAACCATCCACATGTGTGCCCTCATCATTGCTGGTGCGCTCCCATTCATTGAATGTGGACAGTTTAGTTGACTAGGAGCGCTAGAAGTGGATTTTCTCCAATTTTGGGCTGATTTAGTGCATTTAATGCCACCTAGAGCCTCTCACCCACCTATTTTTCCACACCCACATATTCCAAGGTGTTATGATTGCTCCATGTCACCTCAGCCACGTACACATAGCAATTCATGAGCATTTGGGCTGATTTGGAGCGTGTTTGGTCCACCTAGGGCGGATTGAGGCCAATTTGGCCAATTTCACTTGCACAGTCACATTGGGATTCCTAAGCCTAAAAAAACACATCTGATGTAATATAAACCTATTAATAACATGTTTTTATGTTAGACAGTCAAAATATAACCTTTTAAGTTCACATTGCTTGTGTAAATTGCTTCTCATTTAATGGTTTTTTGTTGGTTTTGCATCAAATTTGATTTGTGAGTTTCTCTAAGGCTCCTAGATCTTGCTGTAGATCAAAATGCTCACAATTTTCTGACCATAGATAATGAAACTAATAAAGGAGATGTAACATAGAAGATTCTATCTGAGAAAGAAAACACCATCCAATTGTTAAAAAAGAAGTTGAAAATCCCTGCAACCTAGTTAATTCAGGATTTTGAATTAACATAATTAGAAAAAGAGAAAAAATTGCTAGCCCAGGAGCTGAATGACAATAAGGAAAAGCTATTGAATCTTGTCAAAGAGAAAAATAAATGGGAAAAAGAAAGAGGTTTCTTAATTGCAAAGATATATGTTCTAAATGAAAACCAATTGATTTTAGAAAAGGAGAAAGAAGATGAAAACAAGGAAGATGAAGTACAAATAGTCTAACCTACTGCAGAAACAAATACTAAATCTATTGTACAGGCTATGTCACAAGTGAGTCCAAGAGGCTTAGAAATTGTTGGTTTAAAAAGTCAGAATCAAAATTTGGTTGATGCAGTCAAGAAGAAGGAAGAAGAGAGGAAAACAATGGAGAACAAAAACAGTGAATTGATGGATAAAAATGAGAAATTAATGAACCAACTAATAGGTCAGTTACCAGTACAAAGATCTAGACATATCCTTTGGGATATGTTGATCTCAGAATCCACGAAGATCAAACCTTACTTTAATTTCATACAAGATAATGATATGGTGATAAATGTTGCTAGGTAAAGGTGTACAACTGTGAAAGAGGCATTGAACAGGAAACCGATTGACACATCTAAGAATACAATAAATTTCCTTAATACTCTGTCTAAAGAAGAATTAAGGACAATTAGAATCAAATATAGGATTCTAGTAATTACTTGGGCTAGAAAGGTGGTAGGAAAGCATCAACACATAGAAACTGTGCAAGCAAAAATTGATATAATGTTGCATCAAATTAAAACTTTCAAAGCTTCATTTGTGCCCTTGTTTCAAAAAGGACTGCCTTATTTTTGGGAAGAAGATGGCATAATTGTGTCTCAAGCTGAGTATCAAGCATTTCCACTCAAGTCTACCTTGGATCATAGGAAATTTGAAGACATAACTCAATCTTTGTCAGGAAAAGTTATTATTGACAAACTAGCAGTGGATTTTGAATTTGTGAACATGTTCAGAACAGTTGGTGGGAAGCTACCACCTATAGCCTATATGGATCATGTAGAGATGAGAGTAATTTTAAGAGAGATGGCCAATTTGGAGTTTCCATCTATAGACCAGTGGAAAACAATAGAGTAATTTGGCAAGATGAAATATAAACTACATTAGTTAATATTTCATCTTAAGGCCTAAGTCATGCAAAAGACCAATTTTGTTTTGTAATAATGTAATAGATTTTTAAAATATTAGTTTGTTAGAGAATAGTTGACAGATGTAATAAGGCAATTAGACATGCCTATTTTTAGTATGTAAGCAGTTATCAGCTCAAGGAGCAATTTTATTGTATTTAAGCACTACTTTGAAATGTAATGAGGGTTGGAACCTGTGAGAAAGAACTCATTTTTGTAAGAGAGATTCAAGATTAATAAAAATATTTCAGAGCCAAGCAGGTTTTTTTCTAGAGATTCTTGTGTTATTCATTTTACAGTCTGTACTTTCTTTCCTTTACGTGAATGTGTTTCATGTTACCTTTACATTATGTTATCTTTTCATGCTTGGATAAGTGTATATTGAATTAGAATTCATAGGTTTATGCGCTGATTCTTTGATTTCAAGCATCCACAAGCTTTTTCCACTAAAGTTAATATTGGATTCATCTCTAGATGCCCATATTAATGAACTATTTCTTATTCTTCCTTATCACCAGACAACCAACATTTTGATTGTAAAAGAATGACTCCCTTGCCTCTATTAAGAATTCCATTGCAAAGCACTATCATTAATTATTTTTCATATTTGACTCCATGCCCAATGACCACTGGAAACTTCATGTGTGTAACCAACATTATTCTTCTTGGTTCTCTCAAAATTCAAATACTCTCATTTTCTATTCTTCTCAAATACAATCAACTTGTCAAGGTTGTCATTTGGCCAATTGTATGTCCAGTTATAGTGTGGAAAACAACAAGCTACCAAACAACCAATGACAAGTTAACCAACAATTCAATAAAGGTAGTCGTCATACAAACATCCATATGATTGAATGGTTGCACAATGATCCTTAACCATTAAATTATGTGTGTATATTTGTCAATGGCTACTTTTATTCCAAGAAGTTAATTTCAAAATTTTCATAAAACCTAATCAAACTAATGTTTGTCCTTTTTTTCCAAGATTTGAAGCAGTGAAGAAGTCATTGGGAATCATAATGATATACCAAATGACAATTTTTCCAAGTTGAAGCAACAATTGTCAATCTTGAAGATGAAGCATATTTTGTTATAAATGATAGTATCAAATAGGTTCAAAACTAATGGGAAAGGAAAGCAAGACAGTAAGGCTCATGCCAGCCGATTAGCATATTTGCAATACTACAAGTGTGTTTGTGGTTGAAAGCACTGTGATGACCAATGACAAAGATCACAATGTTTGGCAGTAGGTATATCTCCCAAAGACCAATGCCTATTCTAATTTGTTTGCACTCAAATCGCTTAAAAGGTGAGGTAAAATTTTCAAATGGATAATCTATATCTCTACTTTAGTATTTACTTTAGTGTCACCACATTGGAAGACATCAGAACATGTCGTTTATTTGTCTCTATGAGTTCTCTTTATAAACAAAAGTCCTACCATATGCATCATCTTTCCAACTCATTATGTGGGAATTTACACTCCCTACCACTCCATTTCTTGGATGATCCTTGAAATTTGACCCCCTTTCACCATTACCCAGTCCCTTGACCAAACTGTTCTTCACACGATTTACAGACGCTGGAATGTTGATCGCTCTTTCATAGACTTTGCTAAATTTTGCACCTTTTTGTAACATTGACAATGACCATTTCACCACCATTTCCCAATACTCACACGGTTAAAACCTATACTTGAGCCCAAATTCGAAGCTGAGCTGTGTCGAAGCATCTAGGCCCCGATAAGCATCCGAGATCCGACCCGATAGGGCATTGTGGATATAAAAAACACGACTCTAGTAACCTTTTTGGATATGTTGGTCGGCCATGGATTGATCAGGTGGAGAAAAAAGGTTGTTGTAGAAGATGGGGACAACTTCAAAGAATACAGAAGGCATGATGAATTTGACAACATTAAATCCAAGGATTTTGAGTTGGGATCTAACCACATCTTTACCACCTTTGATGGGTGGGTTACCTCCGCTAGGGTCAGCTTGCTCTCCTACATAAAATCCATGCAATCTATTCACTTGCTCTTGTGATTGCGACGACCATTCAATCGAGGGATTCTTATGATACTTCTTCGACTCTTTCTTGATCTTTGATATCTCTCGTCATGAATTTTCTTGGGTATTTCTCTTCTTTCAATGAAATATAGACCGACCAGATGAGGAGAGGAAGGAAGAAGGAGAGGATCCTCCCAGGTGGATCGACATGATGTCACACATGTCAGTGTTGGAATTTTATTTCATCTCTGCCCTCTTGACTAATTTTTTTTTAAAGTTTTGAACTTTTATCTTTCCCTCCACACAACGTTTTAGTGGAAAAAGAACCCTTTAATTGTTGAAGGTTTGTCGAGAGATAAAAAGGGGTTTTGTAGATATATACAGATATTATTTACTGAGAGTGTTAACTGCTATCTGCCGAGGGATAAAGGTGGGTTTTATAGAGAGAGATTGGCAATACGTTCATTCCAAACGATCCCCTAGGAGCACTAAGGGAAGGGTAGGCCAACAAAAGGGCAATATTTTTTAGAGGTAGGTCGCTTTTGAACTGATGAATTGACTGCTTCTTCGGTGGATACTAGGTCCATGGAATTAAAAACTTAATTAACAACCTAAACGACTGCTTAACCACCCGAATACACTTATGTTTCTTATGAATCAACTAGAAAAGAATCCTTTCATTGTTGAAGGTTTCAACAACTATAGATTCATTTCATTGTTGAAGGTTTTAACCATTATAGATTCATTTTAAAAGAGGATCTATTAAGCATCGAGAGCGATCAATTATTCTGAGATGTAAATCTTTTTTCAACATTTGCACTCTAAATGTTTTAAATTTAACATAAACAACTCTAAAGTAATGTGTGTCGGCATTATGCATCGATATGTATCATTAGCATCAACAACATGTCATTAAGGGCACTCTAATGTGTTAGGGACTGTAGGATTCCACTAGGGTTATTTACGATTAATTAGGGTATCTTAGTTTCCAAAATGGCCAATTAGGTGCTACTTATGTCAACATGCCTGACACTATCCCTGAAGCAACATTGGAGTTTTCTTGACACTTTCTAGCACAATTCCTTTCTAACTTCCTAGTGCAATTATTGGTGTTACGTCTAGCTCTATACCCGATGCTATGCTTGGCTCTTTTCCTGTGGAAATTCTTGGCGCAATACCTTTCGAAATTCCTGTCGCAATTCCTAGTGTTATGTCTAGCTCTATACCTGGCAGTATGCCTAGTGCAATTCCTAACACAATTCCTTATGTAATTCTTGGATATGTTCCTAGTGCAAATTTTGGCGTTAATCCTAGTGCTATATCTAATGTTATGTCGAACATTTTTTCGAACGCAAATCTTGTCTCTAAACTTGGCAGAATTCCTTTCAAAACTTCTAGCGCTATTCCAAGCATTATAATTGGATCTATACTTGGCACTATGTTGGATGTTTTCCAAGCACAATCCTTGAATCTATTCCTATCTCTATACCTAGTGCTATGCTTGGCCCTTTTCATAGGGAAATTCCTGGCGCAATACCTTTCGAAATTCCTATCGCAATTCCTCATGCTATGTCTAGTTCTATACCTAACACTATGCCTGGTGCAATTCCTAGCACATTTCCTTATGATTTTTTGGCTATTTTCCTAACACAAATTTTCGTGTTAATGTTGGAACTATATATGATGTTATGTCAGACGTTTGCCAAACACAATTCCTAGCTCTAAACCTAGTGCAATTCCTAGCGTAGTTCATTTTGAAATTTCTGGCGTTATTCCAGGAGCTATACTTGTCTCTATACCTGGCGCTATATTGGATGTTTTCTAAGCGCAATTCCTGGCTCTATACTTGGCGCTATGCCGAATGTTTTTCTTGGCGAAATTCATGGCGCAATTCTTGGAGCTAACCCTGGCTCAATATATGGTGTTGTGTTTGGTTCTATTTACATTTTATGGAGGCTATTCTGGGCATTATATGGGATGCTATGTTGGACGTTAATTGGGACAATAAATTTATGGCGTTATTCAAGGCGTTATACCTGAATCTATACATGGCGCTATGTTGGATGTTTTCTAGGCGCAATTCCTGGCTCTATACTTGGAGCTATGTAGGATGTTTTTCCTAGCGAAATTCATGGTTCAATTCCTAGCGCTAACCATGACTCAATATATGGTGCTATCATCTATGCTTGGTGTTATTCTAGACGTTTTCTTGAGGCTATTCTAGGAATTATATGGGATTCTATTTTGGACGTTAATTGGGATGCTAATAGAGACGCTAATTGGGATGATAATTAGCATCCAAAATAAAACCAACTTTTAAAAAGGGATGCTAATAATGCCATTAAAAGCACAATCTCGTGGAAAAGCGTCCATTTTGTCCAAAAAATGATGAAAAATACACTAAAAGTGATAGTGGATGTTAAAAAGGAAGCTAAAAGAGATGCTAATCACAGGGTTTTGTTGTAGTGCTAGAGGAGAAAGATAGAGAGTTGTACAAGACTTCTCATTCTTGGGTTTTTCCATCTTGTGATATTATATTAGTGACAGAACTATTATGAGGTATTTTTTGGGGTTTTCTCCATTATGGTTTTCCCAAGGAAAATATTTTTGTCTTGTGTATCTTGGTGTTCTTGTTATTCTTTCAGATAAATATCCTAGTCAATTTGAATTAAATTAGAAAAACTAACATGGTATCAGAGCCACTCTAAAAGAAGGCATTGTGTAGCAGCGAGAATTATGGCTTCCTAGTTCAAGGTCTTCTCTCCACATATCATCAAGAAAAGAGAGATAGGATAACTCGCCCTAGGAGGGAACATATTTTGGAGGAAGCAAAATCAAATATGAAGAAGTATCATTTTTTACCCGGACACTTATGCGGGGAGAAAGGAGGGTATCAGATTTTTGGATTTTCCCTCCATTGAATTGGGAAAAGGACCTCATTGAGATAATCACCTCAAGGAGGCACATCTTTCTATATAGACAAAATTACAAGATTACAAGTTTGGAAAATTAGGGTTTCTCTATGGAACCCTAGGTCAGCCAACTCTAGAACCATATTGGCCATCTCAAATTGGTAAGATCTAAATCTATGTTATTTCCATTTGAGGTTATCATTTTAAAAGGACTCATCACACCCAACTTGATGATAAGCTTGGGGGAGATGGCAACCTCCAAGAATGGAAGTATAGGATCTCCCTAATCCTTGAAGAAAATGATTTGGACAAGTATATTAGTGGGGAAGTTCCAAGTCCAGAGGGAGATGAAGCTAAGGTTATCCACAAGAATAACTTGGTCAAGGCCAAGAGAATCATCACAGATTCTATTAAGGATCACCTCATCCTTCATGTGTCATGTTTGAATACACCCAAGGATATTTTCGATGCATTGTTAACATTATTTGAAGGGAAGAACATCAATTGGAAGATGACATTAAGGAACCAGCTCAAGAATGTGAAGATGCAAAACTTAGATACCATAAAATCATACTTCACAAGGGTCTCCCAAATCAAGGGACAATTCAAAGCAGTTGAAGAGAAGGTAGAAGAAGGAGAGATTGTCGTGAACAACTTGAATGGTCTCTTGAGATCATGGGATTTATTCATTCAAGGAGTATGTTCCAAAAAGAAGCTGATCACTTTCAACGGACTTTGGAAAGAATGCACATAAGAATAATATCAACTCATAACAAGAGAAGAGAAGATGGGAGCAACTAGAGATCAAGCTCTCACAGTTCATGCTAGAAGAAATCACAGAAAGAAGAAGGACCATCTGTTAGTGCTAAAAATTGTTCCTAGACTACCACAAGAACAAGCTAACATAATCTCAAAATGAAATAGAATAAAATTGGTTTTTATGGTTTTGGTTTTAAAAACTTCATCAGCAAGGAGGAAATAAACATCCACAAGCTAATACAGAACTGAATCATGCAAGTTGGATAAACTGGGGATCAAACACATCCCAATAAGCCATAAACATTACACATGAAATACTAATTCCCCCCACATGCTACAAGCATTTACATGAATAAACCTTTAAACAGGAAATGAAATTGTAGACTAAGCAATCAACCAGATCAGAAATGAAAAAGTATGACAGGTAAAAGGGCTTATCAATTTATATATAACCAATAACAGTCATCCACTTACATAAGAGTTATAAATGCTAGCTTGAGAAATCAAAACTCCAAAAGCCTCTCCTTGAGTGAAAAATCCAACCATTGCACTGTATGCCTCTACTCCTTAGATAATTACAAATATATAATATGAAGTAGTTCCATATTCACTTCTTTAGGACGAATTTGAAACTACTCAATAGTTACATTAACCAACTTTCAAAGATTAAAAACTAATTGGCTAAAAATAGCAAAATCAGATTTTTGGGAAATCTGGCGAATTTCGGAAAAACGGGTCTCAAAGACGCCTCCATATCTCTCGATCCGAGATACCTTTGCAAAACCCGAGAGAGGTTTTTTTTAAATGAGTCTGTTATTAACAAAAACCTCTCTTGGTTTTTAAAAATTCCCCTTCAATTTATCGAAATACGTGCTGGAAATTTGTGACTAAAACAAGAAATTATTAAATAATCAAAACCCTGAAAATAGGCCATAAAGATGAATTCGAATCTCTCAAATGATAACAGCTGTTGCAAAATTGAGAGAGGGTTTTATGAATGATTCTGTTGTGGACAAAAACCTCTTTTGGTTTTCCAAAATTCATTTCCATCACCTCATAATTTGTTCCTAATGATAATAAAAAAAAACAGGAAAAACAGAGCTCCGACATGAATCTCCTCATGAAAATATTTGACAAAGGACTAAAAAATGAGGGTTAGATTATAAAGAAAAACTTGGAATAAAATTTTTTAATAAATTTTTGAAAGCTTAAAGATATACATATTAACTAATAAGCCCAAAAGATAAACCTTAAAACTAAAATAATGAAATAATTCAACCATTAAAAGCATTAAATCCAACAAAAATTCTTAAAATCAACATAAAATATAAAATCATTTTAAACCAACGGTTGAAAATTAAGACAAAAAGAACAAATAAACTAAGAACAACATCTAGTTATAATATCGTCATCACAAAAAAAGGAAGGACTTTTATCACAAAAGACAAAAGAAACCCAGAAGAGATATATCCAGTATTAGATGCTACACATGTGATGAGAAGGGACACTGCTCCAAAAATTTCCCCAGGAACAAAGGTTCCTCCAACAAGAATTCCTGCAAGAAAAGATATCATGCTGACACCGCTGAAGATGATGAACCAACAAAGAAAAGATTCAGAGAAGAAAGAGTTGATTCTTCAAGTGATGAATAATATGTCTTAATCTCAGCACTCATAGGCACCACCTCACATGGAAGTAATGATTGGCTTGTAGATAGTGGAGCATCCAAGCACATGACGAGATACAAAGAATCGTTTGTCAATATATCTGAGCATGAGTCACCTCACAAGGTGAAACTTAGTGGTGACTATCAATACCCCATAAAAGGAAGTGGAGAAGCTTCCTACAAGCTAGATTCCAACAAATCCATGAAGATAAAATATGTCCTATATGTTCCGGGATTGAAGAAGAATATTGTCTCTATCTTTGCACTAGATGCAAAAGGAGTAAGGGTTGCATTTGTTGATGGCCAAGTCCTAATGTGTCCAAAAGGAAATACAATAGATGATGCAACAATAACTGGAGAAGAAGAGGGAGGCTTGACAAGTTGAAGGGACAACCTGAACAAGCATTGGTTCATGACTCTATAAAACCAAGTGAACTATGGCATAGAAGGATTTCACATGTGATCTATAGGGCACTACCTATTGCAAGCAAAGTAGTTTCAGGACTTCTAGAAATCCAGACAAAAACATGAAGGAGATTGCAAGGGATATGTGCACGAAAAGAATGTAAAGAAGGCATTTCCCAACAGTGAAAGCAAAGAAAAGGGAATTCTGGAGATAGTCCACTCAGATGTATGCGGGCCCATGTCATCCAACTCACTAAGAAGATATGTCTACTATGGTTCCTTTATAGATGAATTCTCCTATAAAACTTGGATATATTTCTTGAAAGGTAGAAATGAGGTATTCAACAAGTTCAATGAATTCAAATCCTTGGTTGAAAATCACACTGAGAGGAATTTCAAGACTCTCCAGTCATATAATGGTGGAGAATTCACATTAGAAGAATTCAAGGACCTTTGCAAAGAATATGGGATTAAGAGGGAGTTGAGCACTCCCTACAATCCTCAATAGAATGGTGTTATAGAGCGAAAGAACAAAACAATAATGGAAGCAACAAAAGCTATGCTACATGACCAGGATCTTTCGATGCACTTATGGGCAGAAGCAACAAGGACAATTGTGTATGAACAGAAACGCACACCTCACCGAGTACTAGAAAACAATACTCCCAAAGAAGCTTTTTTCGGGTGAGAAACCAAAAATCCATCTTAGGATATTTGGCTGCCCAGTGTACATACACATCCCAAAGGAAAAGAGGACCAAGCTAGATCCTTCAAGAAGGAAGGGAATATTCGTAGGATACAATGACACTTCAAAGGCCTACAAAATATAATTCCTGCGATTTAAGAGTATCGACATCAACAAATATGTAACATTCAATGAAGGATCAACATACAGCAGGTTTAGAAAACTACCCACTGAAGAAATTGAAAAACCTGAAGCAACCATAGTTCGAGATACGAAAATGGAAGAAGCAAATCCAGAAGACCATGAAAAGCATGGCATGGCAGAACCACAAGAACATGTAGAACCATTTCATGAGAAGAAATCCCACAAAACAAGACCAACATGGGAACGAAAACTAATACAAGATGTAGAGAGGTATGGCGCTCCAAAGGGGATGCATAGAGAAAGAAAGAGACCTATACCATACAACAACTATGTGGACTTGCTATGTGACATCATTGATAAAGAGCCTTCCAACTATGAAGAAGCAACTGAAAAGAAAGAATGGAATTAGGATGCCATGATCAAGGAGTACTGATCGATTATGAAGAATGATGTCTGGGAGATAGTTTCGAGACCATAAGAGAAATCTTTTGTGACCTCGAAGTGGATATACAAGATCAAGAATGCTATAGATGGTAGCATTGAAAAACATAAGGCAAGGTTTGTGGCGTGTGGCTTCTCCTAGAAAGAAGGCATACACTACGAGGAGACATTTGCACCCGTCACAAGATACACTTCCATCAGATCCATACTTGCATTGGCTACAATAATGAAATGGAAGGTACACCAGATGGACGTCAAGGCAACATTCTTGAATGGTGTAGTTGAAGAGGAAGTGTACGTGGAGCAGCCACTGGGATTTGAGACACGTGACAAGAAGACTCATGTGTGCAATTTAAATAAATCCTTGTATGGATTGAAGCAGGATCCCAAGACATGGTACGACAGGATGGACAAATTCCTGAAGATCTTATGATTTACTAAGAGTAAAGCAGATTCCAAACTTTACTACAAGGTTGAAGGCAGAAGAGCGATGATACTCCTGATATATGTCGATGACCTGTTTCTTACAGGTAATAACGAACTCATTACAGATGCAAAGAGGAGGTTTGCCGCTGAGTTCGAGATGAAATACCTAGGGATGATGCATTACTTCTTAGGCATAGAGGCGTGGCAGAGTGTAGATGGGATCTTTCTTGGTCAAGGAAAGTATGCCATGGAGAATATGGAGAGATTCGAAATGTTGGACTGCAAGGCGATGGCCACACCTATAGAATTGAACTTGAAGCTACTATGTGGTGCTTCATCAGAGTAAGTTGATGCCACGATGTATCGTTAGATGATTGGTTCATTTATGTACCTGACAAACATGAGACCAGACATTGCTTTGCTGTGAACACCCTGATCCAGTTCCTAACGGATCCGAGACATGTTCACTTGTGTCAGGTGGAATAACTCCTGAATTCTTGTTATTTCTCCATAGAATGCCTTTATTTATACATCTACGATGACTCTTGGGATCACACTTCCGAGAGTCTCTTCATATTCCTAATATTTACAATAACATATAATCCCAACGAATTATATTCCAACAATCCCCCCCTTAATCCGAAGGGGTGTTAGTAAGTCCGAGCATGTTTCTGAATCTTTCAAACTTTTCTCGTCCAAGCGCTTTGGTGAAGATGTCTGCAACTTGATCATTTGTGGAACAATGTCGAAGATGGACTGTCTTGGCCTCTACATGATGTCGAATCAAATGATACTTTGTGTTGATGTGTTTAGTTCGATCATGGAATCTAGGATTCTTAGCCAGCTTGATTGCAGAAGTATTGTCGATCAATAATGGAGTGGAGTTCTCTTGTTTTTCTTGCAAATCTTCAAGTATCTTCCTGAGCCATACTATTTCTTTCATTGCTTCAGCTGCAGCCACATATTCTGCTTCTGTTGTTGAATCTGCCGGAACTGACTGTTTGTGTGATATCCATGAGATAGCTGCTGATCCAAGACTCATAGTGTATCCAAAAGTTGATACTCCTGTCTCCTTATCGCCATCAAAATCTGAGTCTGAGTACCCAATAAGTTTGAAGTCATCCACCTTAGAGTACTTGAGTCCAGCGTCTTGAGTCCCCTTCAAGTATCTTAGAACTCTTTTTGCAGCTGACCAGTCTCCTTCACAAGGTTTATGCATGAACCTTGAAAGTACGCCAACAACATAAGAAATATCTGGTCTAGTTGTTGTAAGGTAGATAAGTCTTCCTACAAGTTGTCGATACTTGGTCGCATCCTCAAATTCTTTTCCTTCTCTTGATGTGAGCTTCATTTTCTGTTCCATTGGAGTAGAGATAGGGTTGCATTCTGTCATGCAAAATTTGTCTAGTAGTTCTCCAACATATTTTTTCTGAGATAGGAACATGTACTTAGGATGTTGAGTGACTTCAATTCCTAAGTAATAGTGGAGATGTCCCATATTTGTCATTTCAAAGATGTTTTTCAAATCTTTCTTTATGGATGCTATATAGCTCTCATTGTTCCCTGTCATCAAAAGATCATCTACGTACACCACAAGATACACAATAGATCTTCCAACTTTCTTTATAAACAGTGTTGCATCATCAAGATCAAAATGTTCGAAATTTAACTTCAAAAGATGCTCGGTTAATTTTTCATAACATGCACGATGCGCTTGTTTTAGGCCATACAAGGATTTGACAAGCTTGCATACCTTTTGTTCTTTTCCTTTCACAACAAAGCCTTCTGGCTGAGACATGAAGACA
>LPNX010943377.1:64891-149117 GCA_001517045.1 Pseudotsuga menziesii
ATATTGAACCAGTATCAAGTAGCCAACAATCTGTGTAAGATGAAAGTGAAGTCATTTCATTAATACCAAGATTACAATGTGCAACAATACAATGAGCAGAATCATCTTGGTTCTTCTTGTCATCTTTCTTCTGGTTATGTCTGTCTTTGATGGAGTCCCACGAAGCCCAACACTGATCTGCTATGTGTCCATTCTTTCCACAACGCTTGCACTTCAAATCTGATCTTTTGCTGGAGTTTTTTCTGCCTCCTCTACCTCTGAAGTTTCTTCTTCCTCTGCCTCTCTTGCTGCTTTCTCCTTTGGGATGATCATTGGATTGGTCTTTGGTGTGGTTCTTTGCTTTTTGAGCAAAGCAAAGTGATTCTCCAGAATGCTCGGTTGTCTTCTTACCAAAAACTTTCTCTCTGTCAGCTATCTTCTCTACCAGGGTGTCAAATGTCAGTGATTTGAACTTGTCACTTGCTTGCAACTACTCAAGATAGTTGGAGTGAGAAGGATACAAAGATTTTACAAATGCTGCAAGGGGAAGATCTGGTTTCATACCAGTGGCTTGAATCTTGTGCATGATAGCTTTGATTTCAGAGGCAACTAACATGGGATCATTGTCTTTTATTTCTAAACTGAATAGTTTTAGCATTAGTTGAATAACTTCCATTTCAGAGTGTGAATCATACAGATCTTTTAACGTTTTTAGTGCTTCAAAACATGACTTTGCAGGTAATATGTGCTGGCTCACCTCTTCACTAACTGTGGCAGTGATTACCACTAAAGCTTTCTTGTCTTTTGTTTTCCAAATGGCCTTCTCTTTCTCGGATTCTGGAGGTCCTGGGTCTCTGGTTATGGGCCCTCCAGCTTCTGTCTCTATTGTGGTGCCTTCGCAAATACCGTCCCAAAGGTCATTGTAGATGAAGGCAGATTTGATCTTCCTCCTGGATAATTGTCTTTGCCAGTGAGAGTGGCACCAACTACAGATGCTATAGATTGCATCTTCTGTGATTGAATCTTGCAACTAAAACAATAGGAGAAAAAGAAGAAAGAGTAAAGGTGCAGGTCTAAGTCTCTGCCACCTTCCTCAAGCTTTACAACAATGTCAATGTCTCTGCTATTGTCATACAAACTTTGAAATACAAACTTAATCCTCTCAAGCCTACAATACCAACTTTAAATATGCTTTCAATGGCTTTCAAACTAGTAGAAAGCAATCTCTTACCAACGCAAAGGAGCAGGTCGCAGGTCAAAGAAAAGCAGGCTTTCTTCAAGAGATTAGAACGCAACCTTCTTGTCAACGCTGCAACACTCTTCAAAATACATGAAAATATTTGTCGAATTCCCACTTAATCTCTAATGCACAGACTTAGGTCAAAAAAATAGGTTTTGTGTAGCCCAACAGTCACAAACAATTAGAGTAGCAATATTGTTACCTCCACGCACTGAGTTTTCACAACTTCTTCAAGCTTCATGTAGCTTGAGAAAAGGCATGACTCTTCCAAGTTCCAACTATACAATCTCTCTTTCCACCAACTCATAGCAGCCACATGTAGGCATCAGCAACCAACGCAGTAGTAGTCACCAAGCAGAGAAACACCGTAGGAGAACGCACAGGCAAAACGGGACCAAACCAAAGTCACCAACGCAGGCAGAGAACGGAAGCTTCTTCAATGCAACATCAAAAGAGTGCCTTCACGCAGATATAGTAGCTCCAGTCAACTTTACTACTCAACACAGCAACCGCTCCTTCAAGCACACTAGGTCACGATAGTCTCCACAATGGGAGTCTCACACTTCACGCTGGTGGAAAGAAGATTAAGGTGCAGAACGCATATAGATAATAGGAAAACTCCAACACATAAAATAGCAGGTACAACACGCAAAGGAAATGCATGGACAAAAATTAGGGTTTAGTCGATGAAATGAGCTATTTGAATGGCATGCAAGTAATAATATGCACTCAAAGAATATGCTAGACTGGGAAATTCTAGATTGCGGGCATAAATTATTGAAACGTCTACTGGCAAGAGGACGCAGAGGGCATATGCTAGAGCTGAGCTGACAAGCCTCTTCAATGGAAGTGAGTCTGGCAGATTGAAAGCAGGAGAATGGCAGGCAGACTGGCAGGCATGCAGGCAGGAGTTATGGAGCTCTAATACCACTGTCAGGTGGAATAACTCCCGAATTCTTGTTATTTCTCCATAGAATGCCTTTATTTATACATCTACGATGACTCTTGGGATCACACATCCGAGAGTCTCTTCATATTCCTAATATTTACAATAACGTATAATCCCGACGGATTATATTCCAACAACTTGATTTCTGCAAAGCATGTATTGAGGTACTAGAAGGGTACAATTGACTATGGGCTAAAGTATGATTGGAGTCAAAGGATTAACCTGCATGGTTATGTTGATTCAGATTGGGCAGGAAACACCACTGATAGGAAGAGCACTTCAGGATGCTGCTTCTGTTTGGGATCTGGTATGATCTCCTTGTTTATCAAGAAGCAGTCATGAGTGGTGCTGAGTATAGTTGAAGCAGAGTATGTTGCATCATGTTCGACTAGTTGTGAGGCAGTATGGCTTCAGAAGATACCATCTGATTTGTTTTATCTCGAGTTAGAGGCGACTTGCATCTTTTGCAACAAACAAATTTGCGTGAAGTTGTTGGAGAACCCGACGTTCCATGACAAGTCGAAGCATGTTGAGATCAAGAATCACTATATCCAGAATATGGTGCAGAAAGGAGCAGTGAAGCTTTATTACGTGGCGATGGATGAGTAGATAGCTGATGTGTTGACCAAGCTGTTAGCCAGATTGAAGTTCGAGTACTTCAAAGAGAGACTTGGTATCATCCATATCGAGGTCCCTAGGAAGAGCAAGTGACGAGTACTCACATGGTGGTAGATGCAGGTAGTCCTTGGGACATAATGTGTCCTGGAATGATCCCTTGTTAGATATGATGAGAGCACTAGAGCGAGATCTCACATGATAGGATACACAGGTAGTCCTTGGACATAATGTGTCTTGGCGTGCTCCCATGTTGGAGACTGTGAGATGTCCACCAGTCACGAAGACACTTGGTGTGCGCCTAGGTGATTCTCGAATAGTAGTAGGCACAGATAGTCCTTGAGACGTAATGCATCATAGTGTGCTCCTATGCTGGTAGAATGTGAGCTAACCATGGAGAGACGTAATGCACTTAGTGTGCTCCTAGGAGATTCTCACATAGTGTGATGTAGGTATTTCTTGGGACATAATGCATCTTGGTGTGCTCCTATGCTGGTAGAACACGGGTGGTCTATTAGAGATGAGGTGTGCATCTGGGATGCTCTGTGTGTGTGATGATGAGACGATCTGGATGCAACAAGACGATGATAAGAGACATAGGTGATTGTAGTGGCAATGTAATGTATGGTCTTGGGATGTACCTACACGATGACTTGCTCATGGATATGATGAAACCTAGATGAGGGATATGCCTACATCAAACATGAAACATGGTTGGATTTGTAGAAACTTCCTACGATGGATAGATCCGATAGATGTCACTAATCAATGATCGACAAGATGAGGACTACAACAACAGTGATGATGATGACTTGACCAAAAGAGTTGATGACTGCGGTGAGATAATACATTCCTAGTTAAGAGGGAGTGTTGTTGTAAATGTATCTTTGAAAGATATTATATTGTATATTACTATTGTACTTTGTTGTACCCCCATCAGAGATGTTTTTCTTTCGATCGAGATGTCATTATTATGT
This sequence comes from Pseudotsuga menziesii, assembly GCA_001517045.1. NCBI lineage: Eukaryota > Viridiplantae > Streptophyta > Pinopsida > Pinales > Pinaceae > Pseudotsuga > Pseudotsuga menziesii. Next base: position 68,652 of record LPNX010943377.1, read on the forward strand.
TTGGTCATTGAGGTAAAACCTCCATTGTAAGTCAGGGTAGTAGTCCCCAGAATAAATAAAGGAAAAATGTATTTTTGAGTTTCCCCAAGTGAAGTCGGCCCTTCTAGGTTAAGAGATCGGCTCAGTTAGGTTTTAGGTCAGCCAAATGATGTGTATAAATAGGTAGGAACCCTCCCTCATTTAGGCATACACTCACTCACTCTCAAGTGCTCATTAGGAGAGAGAGGACAAGTTCGCTAGAGGATAAAGAGAGAGAGTTGCATAAGACTCTTCTTATTCTTGGGTTTTTCCATCTTATGATATTTTATTAGTGACGAAACTATTATGAGAAGTTTGTGGGGTTTTCTCCTTTATGGTTTCCTCAAGGAAAATCTTTGTGTCTTGTGCATATTATGTATCTTGTTGTGTTTGTTATTCTTTTAGATAAATTAATCAATTTGAATTAAAGTAGGAAAACTAACAAGTGGTGCTCTCAAACTTCTCACAGTTTTCAAATGACATCTAAAAATGATGTTTAACATTTATGTTGGAGTTTTTAGGGCTTCTGTTTTATAGAAAACACAAAACAACACCAATCAAATCCAAGTACAAATAAGGATTATTTAGAAAAACAACAAGATTGTCACCTCACCTATAAAAGTATTTGGGGTCCTCCTCCCACCTTATGTCAATAAGACAACAAGCATCAACAACCATTCTCACCCATTTGCCATATCTATTGAAAATAATAACAATATAGGCATGTGGCGTGTAGCCCATGTAACCCTTGATTAGCTCACAAAGAATAGGAGGATCCACCCTATCAAATCGATGTTGTGTATTCATAATGAACAAGTTAGAAATGTAATCCAAGTTAAAATTAGTCAAATTTAATAAAGTAAAAAACCAAAAGGAATATTTAACATATATGTCGCTCAACAGACTGGTGAGTAGAGATCTACAATGCACACATGGAATATCTTCACAAGAATAGCTCTACGACAACAAACACTATAATGAAGTGCTCCTATGAGTTTCCTTGTTATTTTATCATCCCGTCAGACTTTTCACGAAGGATAATAATACTGGGAACTATATTATTTGTTTAGAAGAGACTATCACACTTGAATTGTTTTCAAGGGAGCAGGAACACACAAATGAAAATCCTACATCCAATCACCAAATCCCAGTTCCAATCTCTCAGATCTGCACACGCATGTTTTTATTCCCTAATATATATTTTCATCCAAATAGAAACCCAATGACTTTGTGTAAAGGGGGAAACTATAGTGCTTGAAATTGGTTCGATATTTTGAGGAAGAAGCTTTCTATTGTTTTATGATGATCATGTGAACATTAACTAAGACTCTTCAAATCCCTGAAATGAGTTTCTAAATGGGATAAATTCATGTTCAAGTGAACACCAAAATCACTCAGTTTAAGGGTGACAAGAAAAACATGTCAAACTTTGCCCTAACACGAATTATACAAGATTGCAAAGCTGTTTGGATTCTTGAAGAGCGTCAGGGCACACATTTGCCACAATGTTATGCTGCACCTATACCCATTGCACCTTTAGACGTGGCCCATGGAGAGAGAAGCCATTTTTTTTACTAGGAGGGGTGTTATTTAGTAGTGGTGATCATGGTTGGGCCCTTTGGTTCCTTATTGTTATCTCCCAAAATAATTTATTTTGATAGTATGAAGAATTTAACTCATGCAATGAAGAATATGGATATCACTGACAGTTTGAAGGCCTCTGTTTTTTATTTGGATGAAAATTTTACAAGTTGTAGCTTTCGGTGGCTTAGGCGAGGACTATCATAACTCATTAGCCACTGAAAAGCTATGTTTCGGTGGTTAAACAGTTGAATGTAGGCCAAAGGTGAACCACCGAAAGCGGTCTGAGCAAGCAGGGTCAAAGTAACACTTTCGGTGGCTTAGGCGAGACTACAGAAAACTCATTAGCTACCAAAAAGGGGCGCTTTCGGCAAACTAGAAAGAGAGATAAAAAGGGTTTAAACCGCCGAAAGCGAGGAGCAAGCAGCGTCGGGAAAAGTACATTCGGTGGCTTAGGCGAGGCTCAGAACATCTCATTAGCCATCGAAAAGGGTCGCTTTCGACAGATTAGAGAAGATCTATTATGACAAAACAGCGCCATAAAGTCATCAACCCTAGCTGTCAAGAAGAAATCAGTGGGTTAACTGATAGTGGACCAGCAACAATGATCACCAACAAATGCTTCAATTATTTAATGTCCAGTCAGTGAACTAGATCTTCATTGTAGTTAGATAAGTAGTTAGGTAGGGTTTCAAACCCTAATTTGCAAAAAACTGTCACTTTTGAGTATTTTTGTAAAAACAGATCCAAGTTTTAGGATCTGTACTTTTTGTAAAAAGGCTATAAAGCCTAAGATCGATTTAATAATAAGGGTTCAACTTTAGGGATTTATAAGCCTATAATGCTTTCATGCTTCTCATTTTACTTATTCATGAATATCAGCTCTTTTGTTATGATCTGTTCAGCCATCATCTCTTTCTTTGTTGCACTTATGCCTGAATGTGTATTTAGGTCATTTTCAGATTGATTAAAAAGTTGATAGCTGTCATCCTATTGGTTTGTTAGTGCAATTTGATTTATAAGTGCCATCCTTATCATGATTTAGCCATTTATATGCATGTGTTTTGTATGTAAATATGCCATCCTGATGAGTTCTTCATCCCTGCACTTTATTGTCAAACTTCTAAGCAATTGTAACTAAAATCCTTGTAATTGAGTGAGTTTTATGCATGCCTTGAGAGTGGAAAGGTTATATAGGTCAACTGACTTGATCCATATCAGAAAACCCTAAAAACATTATAAGTTACCAGGCATCCTCGAGCTACAACCTAGAGGAGTTTCCTGGAGTGATAACACTTATTTAGGAGTACTATGGATGAATAACATTGATGATTACCCTTTATTGGGGTTTTTAACCCTAGGGTCGGTGTCCGAAGCTCCTAGGGGTTTGTCACTGGGTCACATGACCCCACACTCTGTTTCCTTGAACTGGTGGACTTTGCTTAAGCTACAAGACCTTTGGTATCCCTTCACAACCACCTGTTGAAATATTGTAACTTCAAAGGATATTCTAAATGTATTTTACTGATGTACCCCAAGGGAGATGTTATTATTCCTCCATCGAGATGTTATTATTGTAATTGGTCATCATAGAATCATGAGGTAAAGCCTCCATTGTAAGTTGGGTCATTAGTACCCTAATGAATATAATAAAATATTGTTTTGTGATTTCCTAGGTGAAGTCGGCCCAGGCTGTTTAGTGGGGCCGACTTGATTAGGGTAAAATTCAGTTTACAAAAAGAGTATAAATAGAGTGGTTGTGATTCTCATTTGAATACAGACAGAATCACTTATGTAGCGCATAGGAGAGAGAGAGAGACATACTAGCAAGGAGGGGGAATACTTGTTTTGGGGTTTTATATTATACATTTTATACAAAGGAAGTTTGTTGGGTTTTCTTCCCCTTGAGGGTTTCCCGGGATAAATATATGTCTATCTTGTGATTGTGTTTCTTTCAATGATTCTACATATGCTACTATTGTGAATTTGGATTACACACTAATGATATCTAGCCGAGCATATGAAATCTTAACATGGTATCAGAGCTAGCCTGAATAGAACAACTTTCACAAGGTGAAACTCTCTCTCCTCTCCCTCTAGAAGAAATTAGGGTTTCTGCAAAAGTTGAAATTTTGAAGATCTGCTTGCATAGAAATTTGCGTCTCTATTGAGCTCTGGATCAAAGTTTTTGGGTGGTTGAATCTCCGGGAAAGCCAAACCCTATTTTGGCCATGAACCAAAAAACTGCAGAATACTAGAACAAAAAATTATGTAGAAATTCGAACCTCGCAAGCAAGATTTGAAGGTTGAATATTTGGGATCTCCAGAAACCAAGTGGACCAACCAACTCGCCTCAGTCAAGCACATCTCCTGGTAAGGTCATCTTTTAATTTTGAGAACTTTCAATTTTTAGTGACCTGCTGGATAGGATGGCCCTAAGCACTAAGATTGAGGATAAACTGGAAGGAATTGAAAAAATATGAGCATGGAAGTATAGGATTTGTCTCATTATTAGAGAGAACAATCTCTATAAGTATATCAAGGATGAAGTATCAGAACCAGAGCAAGATGAAGCTAAGGAGAAGCACCAGAAGGACCTAATTAAGGCAATGAGGATCATTGTTGATTCTATCAAAGATCACTCGATCCCTCAAGTGTCATCTAAAGAGACACCAAAGCAAATGTATGATTCCCTCTCCAGAATGTATGAAGGAAGGAACATCAACAGAAAGATAAATTTGAGAGCTCAACTAAAGAGCACCAAGATGAGTAAAGGGGAATCAGTTAAATATTATTTCACAAGGGTCTCCCAGTTAAAGGAACAACTAGATGTTATTGGAGACTCCCTTGATGAAGATGAACTAGTCATGACTGCTCTCAATGGTCTCACTAGACCTTGGGATTCATTCATACAGACTACATGTGCCAGAAAATAAAGTATGAAGTTTGAGATTGTATGGGAAGACTGCATCCAAGAGGAGGCTAGAGTAATTAACAGAGAAGCCCTAGGCTTAAGGAAGATGATCAAGATCTAGATACCCATACCAAGATAAGAAAACAATCAAACTTCAAGAAGGATAGTCAAAAGGAATATAAACCTCCAAAGAAGTTTCATAAGAAAAGAGATAACAATCGGAAAATAGATTACTCCAAACATCAATGTTACAACTGTCATAAGATTGGACACATTGCCAGAGAGTGTCCATTGAAGAAGAACACCAACAAAATACATCATGATCATCTAGTTGAATATGAGGATGAAGAAGAAGAAGAAAGACGTTGAAAGAGACAAGCAAAAGAATAAGATATAGAGGAATATGTAGTATTCTATGCACTTTCTAGGTCTGTAACACCTAGAGAAGACACATGGCTTATTGATAGTGGTGCCTCAAAGCACGTGATAAGGAAGAAGCACACTCTATCAAGACTTGAAGAAAATAAATCTCCTCAAAAGTTATCTCTAGGAGATGACTATCAATATCTCATCAAAGGCATTGGTGAATCGAGCTATAAGCTTGACTCTGGAACCTCCATGAAGATGAAGGAAGTACTATATGTATCTGTTTTAAAAAAGAACCTACTTTCCATCTTAGCAATAAATAAGAAAGGATATAGAGTTGTTTTTATAGATGGACAAGTACTCATGTGGTCCAAAGGAAAGACAATTGAAGATTATGTGGTCATTGGTGAAGAAGGAGGACTATACAAACTTAAGGGACATCCAGAGACAACCCTTGTCCATGAGACCACTAGCTCAAGTGAACTATGGCATAGAAGGATTGTTCACATCAAATACAAATCATTACCCTATGTGAGAAAGTTGGTAAAAGGTTTACCAGATCTAAATATTTATCATGAAGGAACTTGCAAAGGATGTGCAAGAGGAAAGAATATCAAGAACCCATTTCCTAAAAGCGAAACAAATACTAAAGGTACGTTGGAATTAATTCATTATGATGCATGTGGTCCTATTCCATCCACATCCTTAAGTGGATATGAATACTATGTCACATTTATTGATGACTATTCAAGAAAGACATGGATATACTTCTTGAAGACCAAGAGTGAAGTGTTCAGGAAATTCAAGGAATTCAAAGCCTCGATAGAGAATCATTCAGAAAGAAGAATCAAGACGCTGATATAAGATAATGGTGGAGAATATACTTCAAAATAATTTGAAGCATTCTACAAAGAAGATGGAATCAAGAGGGAACTAACCACTCCCTACAATCCCCAACAGAATGGTGTTGCTGAAAGAAATAATAGAACCATTATGGAAGCAATGAAAAAAATTATTCATGATCAAGACCTTCCCATGCACCTGTGGGATGAAGCAACATGAACAACCGTGTATGTGCATAATAGATTATCTCACAATGCTCTTAGATTCAAAACTCCTGAAGAAATGCATACAGGAAAGAAACCTGAAGTGATCCATCTCAAGATATTTGGTTGTCTAGTATATGTGCATATTCTGAAAGAGAAGACTCACCAAGTTGGATCCTTCTGGAAAGAAGGGAATATTTGTTGGATACTGTGAAGTCTCCAAAGCCTTCAAGATATCAATTTTAGGATTCCACCATATAGAGATTAGTATGGATGTGACATGTGATGAAGAAACTAATCCTAAGAAATCTAGAAGGTGTTAGCTTGAAGAAGTACATGAATAAGATGTACCTCCCAGAAAGGTAGAAGCTGAACCCTCTCCTGAAATAGTAGCATCAAAAGATCATGATATGATAGAACCTCAAGAACCCCCTACTATGGATATATCTTGAATGAGAAAATTGTTTGGGTAAGAGAAATCACACAAGAAGCAGAGAATTATGGAGCTCCATAAGGCTCCATAAGAATAAGTAAGAGATCAAAGCCATACTCCAGTTATCTAGCTTTGATGTGTGACCTTGTATATCAAGAACCCACCAACTATGAGGAAGATGCACAAAATAAAGAGTATGTGGAAGCAATGATGGAAGAACACCAATCCATAATGAAGAATGATGTTTGGGATATAGTACCCAAACCAGAAAACAAGAGTGTGGTATCTTCTAAATAAATCTACAAGATAAAACATGCAGCTGATGGAAGTATTGAAAAGTACAAGGAAAGATTCGTGGCTAGAAGATTCTCTCAGAAAGAGGGGATTGATTATGAAGAGACATTTTCTCTAGTAGCAAGGTACACTTCCATCAGAACCATCATGGAACTTGCTTCCATGATGAAGTGGGATCTACACCAAATGGATGTAAAGACACCCTTCCTGAATGGTGTGATTGAGGAAGAAGTTTACATCAAACAACCACAAGGATTTGAAGTCGAAGACAGAGTGACTCATGTATGTAAGTTGAAAAAGGATATGTATGGACTGAAGCAAACTCCTAGAGCTTGGTATGGAAGAATTGATAGCTTCTTGACAATCTTGGGTTTTACCAAGAGTAAAGCCGACCCTAACCTTTACATGAAGGTTATGGATGGTGAACCTGTCATACTATTACTATATGTGGATGATATATTTCTCACATGAAATGAGAAACATATCATAGATTGCAAGAAGAAGTTAGTTGGAGGATTCGATATGAAAGATCTGGGATTGATGCATTATTTCCTCGGGCTGGAAGTGTGGCAGATCCTAGAAGGAATCTTTTTGAATCAGGGAAAGTATGCAGTGGAAATCTTGAAAATATTTGATATGTTGGATTGTAAATCCATGGCCACACCCATGGACACCAAGCTGAAGTTGTTATCTGATGAATGATGAGAGTTAGTGGACATGACTCAGTACAGACAGATTATTGGGTCACTTATGTATATGACGAATACAAGGTTGGATATATGCTTTGCTGTGAACACCTTAAGTCAGTTTTTAGTTAAACCTAGATGGGTTCACCTGATAGCTGCAAAACATGTGATGAGGTACCTAAAAGGTACGATAGAGTTTGAATTATATTATGATAGAGGTCATGACTACAGATTGTATGCATATACAGATTCCGATTGGGCAGGAAGTGTCGTAGATAGAAAGAGCACCTCAGGTGGATTTTATTGCCTAGGATTCACCATGATCTCATGGTTTAGTAAGAAACAGTCCAATGTTGCTCTCACCACGGCTGAAGCAGAATACACAGCAACTTTCTCCACTAGTTATGAAGCGATATGGCTTCAGAAACTAATGTCAAGCCTATTTGACATGGAGTTGGACACCACAACAATTCTATGTGACAACCATAGTTGTATAAAGATGACAAAGAATCTGGTGTTCTGTGAAAAATTAAATCACATAGAAATCTGATATTTTTATATAAGGGATATGGTATAGAAGGGATCTATAAAACTCTAGTATGTGAGTACTGACGAGAAAGTTGCTGATGTGTTGACCAAGCCTCTATCTCGAGTGAAGTTTGAGTACTTCCATGACAAGCTTAGTGTAGTATGAAAATACTATCCTTGCAAGGAGGAACAATAATGATATGGAGTCTCCTCGGAAAGGAGAAACAGGTTGAAGATATGGACTCTCTTCGAAAAGGAGGAACAAGTCGAAGATATGGACCCTCCTCAGAAAGGAAGAATAGGTCAAAGATATGAACCCTCCTTGGACAATGGGGGAGTAGGTTGATATAGATCTCCCCTGGAAAGGGGGATTGATGATGAGATTGTCATTAATGACAGTGATCCTCTATTGAGGATGGTCTTGCAGAAAAATAACACTCTGCCTATGAGAGTGGTCCTTACTAGTTGAGGATGGTCCTGCAAACGTTACTCTCATATGGAGAGTGTACCTAGATTTATATCTAGATACCGCAGAATAACACTTACTTGCGAGTGGTCCTAGATTCCATGCTGAGGATGCTCTACGATGAGTCCCTGTGGACGTCGTAGTCTAACACTTGCATGTAGTGGTCCTAGATTCAACACTAAGGATGCCCTATGATGAGTCCTTACAGACGCCATATCTGCAATAGAAAATGTTACTCTTGCATGGAGAGTGTACCTACATTTATATGTAGATGCCATATAATAACACTCTCTTGCGAGTGGTCCTATATTTAACACTGAGGATGCTCTATGATGAGTCCTTGTGGACGCCGTAGTCTAACACTCACATGGAGTGGTCCTAGGTTCAACACTGATGATGCCTTACGATGAGTCCTTACGGATGATAGGTTTTCCTGCATTCATGTGCAGATGATATCTACATTCGGTTGTAGATGATTTAGCTGGTCGATACTATGTACCCTTCTCGTTAAGGGGGAGTAGGATGATTTAGGATTGCATCATCCTTGGACCTATGTCCTAAAGTGATAGGGATTGATCATCCCTCAAAGAGATCATGTGTAACACATGTATTGCTGATGTAAAAGGATCTATAAGATCAAAGTGCTGCTGCAAAGGATCAAGAAGATCAAAGTGCTCGAAGTACTGCTGCAAGGGATCAAGAAGATCGAAGTGCTACTGCAAAGGATCGAGAAGATCAAAGTGCTGCTGCAAAGGATCAAGAAGATAAAAATGTTGCTACAAAGGATCAAGTGATCGTATGTTGTAGAAGATAAAGACTTAGTGTTGTAGAAGACAATGTTCCAGTACTGAAGACATTGAAGAGTAACTGTTCCAATTACTGACTGTTCCAGTTACCGACTGTTCCAGTTACTGATTGTGAAAACTTCCTATGGCTTATATATGTATTACCTTGATACTGCTGAATATGGTCTCTCTTGTTACTACTATAATTTATTATGATGTTGTCAGTAGAATACCCTTCTCGTTAAGGGGGAATGTTGAAATATTGTAACTTCAAAGGATATTCTAAATGTATTTTACTAATGTACCCCAAGGGAGATGTTATTATTCCTTTGTCGAGATGTTATTATTGTAATTGGTCATCATAGAGTCATGAGGTAAAGCCTCCATTGTAAGTCGGATCATTAGTACCCTAATGAATATAATAATATATCGTTTTGTGATTTCCTAGGTGAAGTCGGCACAGACAGTTTAGTGGGGCCGACTTGATTAGGGTAAAAGTTAGTTGACAAAAAGAGTATAAATAGAGTGGTTGTGCTTCTCATTTGAATACAGATAGACTCACTTATGTAGCGCATAGGGGAGAGAGAGACATACCAGTAAGGAGGAGGAATACATGTTTTGGGGTTTTATCTTATACATCTTATACATAGGAATTTTTTTTGGGTTTTCTTCCCCTTGAGGGGTTCCCAAGTGTTGCAGCTGCAACTGTTTCCCCAAATTTTCAAATTTTGGACCCCACCCTTTGTTAATTTTTAGCATTGCCTAGAATCGTTTGGATCCATGAACTCTTTTGTTTTGCTATAATTTTTGGACTATTTTGAGGTCAACTCTTTGCATGCTCTTCGGAAAATTGATTATGTTTGAAACTGCTGTGGGTTGCGGAACTTGGAATTTGGTTTTCGCCCTTTGAGCTGCGATTTCTTGCTTTGTTCTCGGAAGCTTATTTCTCATACTGGCCGCTGTTCCAAAGGCCATTTAAGCAACGTATCAGAGCCATGTTTCCTTAGGGAGCCTCCGTTGCGGAAACTGAACGATGATTATCTTACAGGAGGATCTTGACTTCTCCGATGTCGCGTCGTGTCGTTTGGACTTGTTTATATTATCAGAGGTTGGTCGAAGTTGAGTCGAGGTATTTGATCTTTGTGAAGCCGTTGTTTTGGGAGTGAGACAAGTTTTTGAACCGCGACGAGACCTTAAGTTGTTCCGAATGCTTAGTGTTTTACATTGTTGTTGCGCCATAGCAAAAGTTATGGTTTGGATCGAAGGCCGTAGTCTGTTTGTTTTCCGCCTTTGCGGCTCCCAAGCGAACTAGGAATCCACCGTATAACTGCTCCGCCCGTTGATGCTTGTCTGGTTTTTGTCGTTTTGTCTTTAAACCCTAGGGTCTGTAGTTTTCCTCCTCCGCCCTTGCGGCTGTGTAACGCCCTAATTTTCCGACGTTGATGTCTTTCCGCTCGCCGACTGGGAACTTTTCCGCCCAGAGTTTGGTTTTATCTCTTCCGAATCCAATAAACTTAGCGGTCTCACGGAGCCCATTACCTGTTTGAGACCCGCTGATGCGACTGTGAGTGAGACTACTCGGCCGATGTTTTAATGTTTTAAGCCGCCGATAAGTTTTTCTCTTCCCGTCGTTTTGTGAGTTTTTTTTAATCCCTGTGTGGGCGACAGTGGTTGTGGTGCTTGTTAAGGTTTTCATGACGAGAGCGCAGTACAGGGCCTCTCTTGATGACTAGTCGGTTTGTTGATGTAGTTTGATTTTATTGAAAAGATGCATTCCTAATTAATGATAAATGTCGTTTAAATGCAGACGGACTTAAGAGATTTTCGGATTACTACGGCGAGAAGGCATAGCTGGGAGACAAAGTAGCAGAAAGTTGGCTGGGCAGTGTTAGGCAGAATTTGTACTGAAATCGACGGGATTTCAAGGAGGACAAATGAAAAGCAAAGCAGAATCGATGGTGACAAAAAACCCAGGCTTGGAAAGATCCGTCAGTTACCAAGCGGATACCATTTTGTTAAGTACTCATAAGTTGAAATCTGAAAATGTAACGCATGAAGTGAATCATGAGCATCCACGGAAAAGACAAAATAGTGATATTAGACGGTTTTGAGGAGGCCAAAGGTCGGACGGCTGGGGCAGCCCAACGGGTTGGCTGTTTTGGTTTAAATATAGGAAAGTTAGAGTTTACAGGGGGCTTTTTCCCTGGGAAAACTTGTAAACTATTGTTTGTAAGAGCAACTACTTCGTTTTACAATAAAAAATTGCAAATTTTGCCTGTTGGAGAAGGTGCTGGGTGGAATGTTCAAATGCTATGCTATGGACTTGTTGAAGACGAACTATTTTGTTTTCAGCTTTATGTTCATTAACTGTGAGATCGTTCTAACTCTTAGGACCTATGTTCTTTCCTGAATGACTTCTGGTTTATTTTATGAAATTACCACCATGAGTAATAAATGTTGTTCATAAGCAATTGGCTATCTGGTTGTCTGAATATCTTAAATTGTTCATGTGTTTTAAGAAGGAGTATTAGCTATCTGAAATTTCTCTTTATAATGCATGTACAAGATACATTACTCATTAATAAGTGACAATCTTGCTCCCTAGGGATAGGTAGGTAGTTAGATTTAATTTTTTTGTTGTATGTGATTTAGATGCATGAGAGTTTAAGACGAGAGGTAAGAACCTGCACATCACATTGTGAACACTCCTTGCATTCTCTATCAATCTGCATATTAAATAGGCACTTGCATATCATACTTGAAATCAAAAATACAAAAATATATATGGTGGACCGGGCCGTAACCGGTAAAACCTTTTATTTTGTTACTTGACCTACGTTAGCCGGACCGCAAACAGGATGGATTCCCTATACCAAACAGTCACGGGCTAGTTGGGAACGTTGACTGGGGAGAATCCCTTGCTGTTGTCACCTGCGAATTTCCAGGCCTCAACACCAAGATAAATCTGTATTGATCTTGTGATTGTGTTTCTTTCAGTGATTCTTCATATGCTATTGTTGTGAATTTGGATTAAACACTAATGATATCTAGCCTAACATATGAAATCTTAAAACCACCTCAGACACCCTCTTGGCCCTTCAGCTGACTGGTGCTCTCTCTCTGTGGGATCCTTCCTCTGAGGACGTCATCCTTCCTCCCATGCTGTATTGTTGATTTAGGGGGGGTGTTTATGGATTTATAACATTTTGAGGGTTAGATGGGGCATGGCACCCTCCTTCATCTCACATCAGCCTTTCGTTTAGAGTGATTCACATATTTTAGCATTTTTAGGCACCTAGGGGAAAAAAACCCATGTATCCTACTATAAGCCTACTATAAGCCTACTTAAGGCCATTTTTGAATTATTTTAGATTATTTTTTGTTATAATTTTGAATTGACATTTTAAGGCATGTCCACATGGATATATTTGTAAAGTGAGTGTGAGAGGCTATTGATAAGCCTCTCCTCACATCATTTGAACATAAGACAAGTGAGATCAAACAATATGCACTTATTTTACCCTATTAGGGCTCTTTGGAAGTGATGTTCCCCTCTTGAGGAAGATGATTTTCTGGGTTTGATGGCAATTTCTTGAAGTTTATTTGGGTCTATGATCTTGCTAAAGGTGATGCTATGATTTGTTGGCTAAACACTTGCATAAGGAGGTATCTAAGGTTTTTATTGATCTCTATTTGTTAAATGTTGATGAATGATGTATGTTTATGGATTGAATGGTATCCATTAGAGCTGCATTTTGTCTTGTCTAGGTTATTTTTCAACCTTTAGTCACCTTGGTTTGTAGAAGTGCGTCCCTCATAGGAGTCCTTCTAGTCCTAGATTTAACGCTAAGGATGCTCTACGATGAGTCCTTGCGAACGCCGTAGTCTAACACACACATGGAGTGGTCCTAGCTTCAATGCTGATGATGTTCTATGACGAGTCCTTATGGATGACAGGTCCCGCATTCATGTGCAGACAAGATCTACATTCAGTTGTAGATGATTCAACTAGTTGATACTATGTACCCTCCTTGTTAAGGGGGAGGAGGATGATTTAGGATTTCATCATCCTTGGAACTATGTACTAAAGTGATAGGGATTGATCATCCTGAAAATAGATCATGTGTACTACAAGTAGTGTTGCTGCAAAAGGATCGAGAATATTAAAGTGCCGCTACAAAGGATCAGGAAGATCGAAGTGCTCGAAGTATTGCTGCAAGGGATCAAGAAAATCGAAGTACTGCCACAAAGGATCGAGAAGATTGAAGTGCCATTGCAAAGGATCGAGAAGATCGAAGTGTTGCTGCAAAGGATCAAGAAGATCGAAATGATGCTACAAAGGATCAAGTGATTGTATGCTGCAGAAGATAAAGACTCAGCGCTGGAGAAGACAATGTTCCAGTACTGAAGACATTGAAGAACAATTGTTTCAGTTTCTGACTGTGAAAACTTCCTATGACGTATATATGTATTACCTTCATACTGCTGAAGATGCTCTCTCTTATTACTCCTATAGTTTATGATGATGTTGTCAGTAGAATACCCTTCTCGTTAAGGGGGAGTGTTGAAATATTATAACTTCAAAGGATATTCTAAATGTAATTTACTGATGTACCCCAAGGGAGATGTTATTATTCCTCCGTCGAGATGTTATTATTGTAATTGGTCATCATAAAGTCATGAGGTAAAGCCTCCATTGTAATCTGGGTCATTAGTACCCTAATGAATAGAATAAAATATTATTTTGTGATTTCCTAGGTGAAGTCGGCTCGATCAGTTTAGTGGGGCCGACTTGATTAGGGTAAAAGTTAGTTGACAAAAATAGTATAAATAGAGTGGTTGTGCTTCTCATTTGAATATAGACATACTCACTTATATAAAGCATAGGAGAGAGAGACATACCCGCAAGGAGGAGGGAAACCTATTTTGGGGTTTTATCTTATACATCTTATACATAGGAAGTTTTGTTGGGTTTTCTTCCCCTTAAAGGGTTCCTAGGATAAATATGTGTCTATCTTGTGTTTGTGTTTCTTTCAGTGATTCTACATATGCTACTGTTGTGAATTTGGATTAAACACTAATGATGTCTAGCCTAGCATATGAAATCTTAACACCACCTCAGACACCCTCTTAGCCCTTCAGCTGACTGGTGCTCTCTCTCTCCATGGGATCCTTCCTCTGAGGATGTCATCCTTCCTCATAGGTCGTATTGTTGCTTTAGGGGGGGTGTTGATGGATTTATAGAATTTTGAGGTTTGGATGGGGTATGAAACCCTCCCTCCATCTCACACCAGCCTTTCATTCAGAGTGATTCACATATTTTAGCAGTTTTAGGCACCTAGGGGAAAAATACCCCAGGTAGCCTACTATAAGCCTACTTTAGGCCATTTTTGAATTATTTAATATTATTTTTTGTTATAATTTTGAATTGACATTTTATAATTTCAAATTGACATTTTAAGGCATGTCGACCTGGATATATTTGTAAAGTGAGTGTGAGAGGCTATTTATAAGCCTCTCCTCACATCGTTTGAACATAAGACAAGTGGGATCAAACAATATGCTCTTATTTTACCCTATTAGGGCTCTTTGGAAGTAATGTTCCCCTCTTGAGGAAGATGATTGTCTGGGTTTGATGGAAATTTCTTGAAGTTTCTTTGGTTCTATGATCTTGCTAAAGGTGATGCTATGCTTTGTTAGCTAAATACTTGCACAAGGAGGTATCTAAGGTTATTATTGATCTCTCTTTGTTAAATGTTGATGAATGATGTATGTTTATGGATTGAATGTGTCACGTCCCCATCCCTCCGACAGGCGAAGAGGACGCGACACCATGGCGTTAACCATCCGGGAAACTAGCCCCATGAACATGTGAAACCATAAAAATGCTAACACAGAATGCTGAAATAAAATGATTTGAACTAGAACATGCACAGATGCAATTGTTTATCATACGCATCGGAAACAACACACATTCATACAGCATTCATTCAACATGTTCATCACATTCATTAACATAAAATAAGGTTGCAGAAGTAAAATGAGCAAGATCACTTATCTTATGAAGAAGTTGTTCCGCAACCAGCTACGTCGCTGCAACGTTCCACCCAACCATAGGCCAGCGTGCTCCTTAATCTCTCAGCAGCGCTGCCACCCCCAAGCTGGGCATGATTCTCCAAGGACTAAGGGGACAAGCAGGCTTACACATAGCCAAGGATACACAAAACACAGCCAAGCTAACACCGTTGGGTTTATCAGGCCATCAACAAGGCAGCCAAGCCAACATGGTTAGGTTTATCAGGCCATCCGGGAGTTGGGAAAGGCTAAATGCTAAGCTGGTGGGCTCATTACAGAGCTAGGAGCACCTACACCAGAACTAGCCTGACTTCTAAGACACCCACACACATCCAACACAAGGAATTAGTCCCTTCTCTGCTACAGTCCCTCAGGCCCTGCATTCCCTTCCAGTGCTATTTAGGGGTTGTGGAGAAGAAAGCCATCCCTCTAGCTCCGTCTTTGTGGTTTCCAGCCACTAGGTTTATGAAGCAAACCAAGCCCCCATCCCTGCTCCCTATACAGTCCGAAGACCAACCATTGCACGCAGGCAATCAATCAGCTATCATAGCTTAACAGGGAAAACGACTCCTAACAATCTACAGCAGCCCCAAGGCGCAACAACAAACACAACTCACAACATGGGAAAGCAACAGTCCCAAACGCACAACAACCGCTATCACAACATGAGGAAAGACAGCAGTCCGTCCTGGACAACTAAGCAAGCGGAAGAATTACACAGACTGCAACACAGTCCTTGAGCGTAAATGACTGTCCACAAGAAAATCGTGGGTGACAGTGACTGAACGGCTCCCAGCTTGCTGCGTGAGTAAACTTCGACGCAAAACACAGAGCATGAGAGAAGATTACACCCAATTCCAAATGCGGGTCAAGAACACACCCGATTTCCTCGCTGGGGAGCAATGTGAATGACAGTGGAGACGACTCCTCACTCCTGGCTGCGTGAGACCAAGACAGAAAATACCTGTGTGTGAGAGGATGAACAGACAATCGTGAGGATGAACAGACTATCAAGAGGAATGAACAGGCCGTGGAGATAACACGCAATGGAGAAAAAAAATGAATGAAGGGCGTATTCGTCCCTCTATCCATCGTGAGGTTCGTTGCTGGTGGAGTGTGCAGGTGGGTAAGGAATGACAGCCCTGCCACCCCACTCCCAAAAACAATAACTGCCTCAACCACCAGCAGCAATTCTCAATTGTGGTGGTTGGATAAAACAAGGAAAGATGACACATGGCTTTTTCCCTCATTTCTCAAGGTTTGACAATTTCCCCACCCTTATCCTTGTGAAAATCATGCCCCTTCTCAATTTAGTTGCCGCGATCGTAGCTGGTCGGGTTCATTTTAATTAAAGATGCATATTTACATGATGACAAACTTGATATGTATGCCGCATGCCCCGATATACCATCGGTGACAAATTTAAATCCAAACATAGCATAACCGATCAATGGTGGGGCCTTGGCCTTTAGCTCCACACCATCATCATTACAATATATACATCATATACATCTAATGCAACGGGGTCAAAACCGGGGTGTGACAGAATGGTAGCCATTAGAGCTGCATTTTTTCTTGGCTAGGTTAATTTTCAACCTTTAGTCACCTTGGTTTGTAGAAGTGCGTCCCTCATAGGAGTCCTTCTAGGGTTAGACCCTTTGGCCTTTTGGTTTTGTTGTTAAAACTAGGATAGGCTTCTCAAAAGGAAGGTTAGTCACCTTCTTAGATTCCCTGGGGTTAGGGTGAAACCTAAAACCCTTGTCCCAAAACCTCTTTTCCTTCAAATATCTTGCATTTGCATGTGTAAATTTACATTTTCATGGTAGAATTAAGGTTATAAGTAGGTCTACAATTTTATGTTAAAAACCCTAGAAAATAAAAATAAAAAAATAGTTTTTTAAATTTTTTGACCTTCCTAAAATTTCGACCCTCTCTCCTACAATTTCACCCTGCTTTATTTGTCCCTAGAAACCCTAGGGAAAAAGTTTAGGAGGCCCTAAAAATGTAAAAAATTCCAAAAGCCTAAATTCTACCCTAAAAAACCCTAAAACAATCCCTAACAGCCCCAACGCTTCCCCTTTCCCTCTCCTTGCACCCTCAACCACCTCTTTCAACTCTCATCCATCCTCAACCTAGCTTCCCTTGCTTATTCAACTCTTGGTCCCCCTCTCACTTAGCTCAACCTCCATCTTGTCCACATTTGGGACACTCCCTAGCCATCCCTTACTCTTGGTCCTTTCCCAAACACATTTTACACCCTTCTAAATGCCTAAATAGACCTTAGACAACCTTCATTCATGTCTAGTCTACCCATATTAGGCTCTTCCCTAGGATATACTAGCTAAGGGAAAACCCTTTCAGTGCTTTTCCCATCCCTTTAACTGTCCTTGTGCCCTCTCACATGGCTTGCAATTTATTTCAACCCTTCCATTTCACCCACAAATAGTGTTGACACCTGCATACAATGAGAAAACAATTAGTATAAGATCAAAATCAATGATAATTAATATTGGTATTGTCTTCTTACGATATTGTTTTGTATTTATTTGCAAACATATGTTGTATAGACAATCCTATTATCTTTGTTGAATGCTTTGGAAGGTGATTAATATTCACTTGTGGATGATTTTGAATGATACTTATTGAGGTTACATGTTGAATGAATTCTTATTTATTTCCGCTCTACCTGGCTACCTTACTCTTGCATACAATTATAAACATACCTTAATTGGATAGTAAAATGCTTACTTGTGATAATTGTTTGGTAAGAGATACCACAAGACTTATTTTACATGGTTGAAATGGTGCATTTTAGATTGCTAGAATAGATAAGTATTGGCTTACATTTCCTTTTCTTTGATGTGATTTGTCACTGTGTGCTAACCAATTTTTTTCTACACATTTTGTACACCATTCGATGTTGTCAAGAGTGAATGGTTTATCATTATATGACTACCCTAAACCGTGTTTGAGTGTTGGACACTTATATTCCTTACAATTTCACTTGTTTAACTGTCATATGCACACTTTTTGTGGTGTTGCTATGTGAATACCTACTTGTGAGAGAATAATGCTATAGATGATTTAAGTGGTGCTTACTGGTCAAAGGTGGATGTATTAATGAACTGATTGCACTTACAAGATTCATAATTGTTTTGTATTCTTTATTTCTTTACTCCATTAAGGAACTGATCAATAACCCTTTCAAAGAAGACATTATTTAGTGTTTAAGTGTCCTTATAGGTTCTCTATAAGGGCTCTCCCCTAGGAGGTTTCAACTTCCAAATAAGTTTGGAGAAGTGGTTAAGGTGACAATGGTCACTTTCTCCTTCATATGCTTGCCGGTAACTAGCCCTGCTAGTTCATCCGACAACATTTGGCATCGTTTTCGGGGACCTCTAAATCAATTGAGGTGACTAATCCATGTATGAATGACACATTGGTAAATATTAAGGTACGTCCTTGTACTCAATATATTTATGATTTTGTAAGGACTAACTTGACAGGTTTATCTAGTGACTCCACCATGAAATCAACCCATCAATCGGGTACGCTTTTTGTTATGTACTTTGGTGAGATTTATTTAACTTGGAAGGTCTCTCTTGTTGAATCCACTAAAGAAAAGATAAAGAAGCCCAAAGCAAGAATTCTCAGGCAGAATATACGGGAATTCTCGATCTGTTTGACTTCTCAAACATTCCAGGATACCCGAATAAGTTTGACAAGCATCATTGTCTCAAATCTATTCTGACGTTCCACAAGGATGAAGATACAGTTGCAACACACGTTATGAATTTCAAAGAAGTTCTTGTGGCACGGGACATCATAGACGAGGATACCATGATGCAGTTATTTGTGATGTCTCTCGGAATGGGAGAGAACCAAGATTTATATGCTTGGTATGATGGGATCCCACCTAAGGGGATATTCTTCTATCTACAACTGATTGACGCATTCTGCGATCAATGGGATTCTAACATTAAGAAGATAGTCTTGAAGATTATAAAGGATGAACATGCCACAGAAGAGCATGAATAACTCCTTGATGACAAAGATAGAGATCAACATTCATAGGGTTTGCTTGAACAAGATATCGTTGAAGACTTGGTCATCGACATTCTGGTCGTTATGTCCAAAGATGAAGGGATTCCTGAAGATGAAGTGAAATTCCTCCAGAAAATGAAGACCAAGAATCCCTAGCTGAAGAAACTATAGAATTGGCGAGTTCTTCATCCTGAGGCTGCAGTTTCTTATGATATTTTGGCTCTCTTGGAAGAAACTTGCAAGGATGTAGAAGATGACGATTACTGGAAGTTCCTCGGTCCACCGATTAACGATTCTTAGAGACCTTGCAGCACCATAGTGAACCCTCTCCCCTTCATATATGTGGAGAAATAAGTCTTCTTTGTTTTCAATAGAGAATGGGTCAACCCTTTTGCTACCCTGCTAGATGATGGAGTAGTACAAGGTGTGGTTCTTGTTGTTGATTTCCATATGCAAAGGGTCCCCACTAGCTTTCAGTCAATGATGTCCCTAGATCAACACTTCCAGCACTGTCTTACGACAAGTATTGAAGAGGTTGTTCAACCCTTTCTATTCTATCTTGGTAAGTCATTAATGAGTCATTTTAACCAGATCAAGATATGTATGTGGACATGTATGATTTTCATTCCTTAGTTTCATAGTATTTACTATTTATCTTTTCATTTGAAGCATGAAGGAATGAATTATTTAGCTGACAAGTTCAAAATTTCAAGGATTATTTAGAATACTAACATGATTGCTACACAGATGAGTGATATACTTGTATATCCAAAGAAAGGTTTAAGTAAATGCAGGGACAGGTTGCGGCTGAAATATGAATATTTGCAAAAACCCACTTTACTGATGACCTCCCAAGTTCAAGATCTGTGGACAAGTTTCAGGAAAAAAAAATTCTTCATAGAAATGTATGATGGCGGTGTCCCATTTTTATAGCTCAAAATGACACATCTCTGCCTGTTACCAATTTCCCATGATTCCGTCTCATGTCGACACTTCATGAAAGCCATTGAAAAAACACCTAACTTGGAGGACCCATATATTGAGTTCTGTAACTCCGTTTGACCTCATCTCTACACTGTTGGAAAGTTATTTTAGTTAGCTAAAACTTTCTAGAAGACACCAAAGTCTGGAAATGCTCATAAGTACCCTAAAAATGAGATTTTTGTGATGCATATGCGAGTTGCCTTAAGGAAACCCCCGTATTGTACGTGACTTGCTATATATAATACTCACGTATGCCCTAAATACGCGACTATTTGAATTGCAACCCACATATACCTACTACATACGCGAATGATGTCTCTGGAACCCCCGTATTCATGTCAAAAATACGTTTTTCGAAGTTTAGGTAGTTTTGTTAGTTATGCAACTGACTCCTTCAATTGTAACTAATTTGTCTTCGACCTTATCTCTTCATAAACATATACATAGAGGTAGGGAGGTCCATGAGGAGAGACTTGAATTTTTGCATTGTTATGTTGGAGGATTTGGAGCTCTCTTTTCCCACACCTTTTCCCTAGAATATTTCTCCTTGTGTTGCAAAGCTTGGAGGCTGAGTTTCTTGGAGAAGAGAAGCAACAGAACTAGATCAAGGTTTCGTGAGGTGCCAAAATTGAAGAGAAGGTACACTTGTACTTGTTTTCAAGATTAATAAAGATGTGATGTCCTTCTTCTTCCCAAATTATTGTTCAATGTGTGTTTGAATCTCTGTTTATGATCATATGATGATGTTAGTCAGATTATTATTTCATACTTATTTGATTATCATTGCTTTATATGTGGTCATATTGGTTTGAGGAAGGTATAATTTGTTTTGCAGGAGCGAGAGGAGCAAGAAGAGGATTGAAGGGCTGCTTGGATCAACCTTCGTTTGTCAAGGTATGAACCATTCTAATCTCTGAAACTTGCTTATATATGCTTGCTGAACATTATACATCCACCTTTCAACCCCAATACGTTGATGGCCTCTTAAACCCTAGCCATAGGAAACTTTCCTTTACAACAAAACTGACGACTCCGTTGGGGAGAGCCTTGTCTGTTTGGGGTTTCTCTGTATTTCTTTCAGTCTTTTGCATTGTTTCAGGTCCTTCTTACCACTTAGGAACACCTTCTAATTCTGATAGCACACTTCCCCTGCCTTCCTAAGGCAGTTTTTGACCTTTTTTAGGAATTTGTTGAATAGCTCTAATTGCACCATTAGCTAGGAATTCTCCCCATCTTTCGATAGTATTGATTTTATTGTTTGGGTGAGACTTTTCTCCCTTTGGGAGGAATGAAAATTCTGACATTTTTAAACTACAACAAACCTTTGTTGGCTACTACCTAAAAATAATGGTCTTAAACTATCACCAACAAAAGGCCTTGTTGCTAAGACCATGCCTAAATGGGAAATACTAACTAGATGAATAAGGGAATTTATAGTTATAGGATCAAATATTGGTGAAAGAAAAGTTTCTAAGGTTTTGTGTTGTAAGAGTCAAAGTTCCAAGAATAAAATCCAACTACAAGTAGAAAGTTTATGTAGTGAGATGGACCCACTAATGACTAATGTGAGGTTTTTTTTACAAATTTCTTGTAAGCCTATAGAAGTGGCTAAAAATACATGTGGAATCCCTCAGAGACCAAGATTGACAAAAGAAAACTATTCAATGGACTCTTGCTAATCTTGCAACTTCACATCAATTCAACCATCAAATCATGCCAACAATGGACTTTTGGGTAGCCAATAATATGAATGGACACATTGAGTAAAACCCTTACTCCATAGAGAAGTGAAAGAAAAGGTGATGGTGAATTGTGGAATGTGAAGGGTTGAATGGGCTACAAGAAGGTCAACCATCATAGAACTATGGTGGATAAATAAGATGAAAGTAGCTAGAAAAGGGAGAAAGCAACTATAGAAAGAGATAAATGAATATGGGATTGATACATGAAGGTTGAACAAATTACAAAAGTTGCATAAAAATGGACAATTAACCAACTCTTAGTTGAAATGGAGGGGGTTAATGATGGAAGGAAGCCCAAAAGAGGAAGGTGGGGAGAGGAAGTTTACATGGAATCAAAAAAGAAAGAGAGAATAAGGTGGCAAAGAGTGATGTTGCTATCTAGATTGTAAATGCAAAGCCAACTTTTGAAAGTTATGGAACAACCCAAGCCCATAATCTCAATTAAGATTGAAAAACATGAGACCCTCAAGACATCCTCAATCAAGAGAAAATTCAATCACATTCTTAAAAACATGGTTAAAGCACCCTAAGGTAAAGGATCAACCATGCTTAACAACAACTAGCACACCCACATAGTCCACATAATTTGCGGCTAGATCACATTGATAAGGATTAAATGGTTGAGAGATAGTTGAATGTAAGATAATCTGGAAATATATTTTATTCATGTTATCCATGCCTAGCTACATGTTATCACAGATTCAACTAAGTTATCCATGCTACATGCCTAGCTACATGTTATCACCAACATTCTTCCAATTATCCATTTATCAACTATTAGTTATTTTTTAGTATTCTTTTTTTACTCACATTCTTCTACCAATTATTTTTTATATTCTTTCTAATAATTGTTTATTTCAAAGTTTTGTGTTGTAAGAGTCAAAGTTCCAAGAATAAAATGCAACTACAAGTAGAAAGTTTATGTAGTGAGATGGACCCAATAATGACTAATGTGAGGTTTTTTTGTACAAATTTCTTGTAAGCCTATAGAAGTGGCTAAAAATACATGTGGAAGCCCTTAGAGACCAAGATTGACAAAAGAAAACTATTCAAATGGACTCTTGCTAATCTTGCAACTTCACATCAATTCAACCATCAAATCATGCCAACAATGGACTTTTGGGTAGCCAATAATATGAATGGATACATCATAATTTTTTCTCTAAAAAATCATTAATCGTTCTCCAAAGTGGAAGCAATCAATAAGGCCAAGGATTAAGATTTTGTTGACAAAAGAGGGAATATTTCCATTTAGTCCCATTGAGTAAAACCTTTACTCCATAAAGAAGTGAAAGAAAAGGTCATGGTGAATTATGGAATGTGAAGGGTTGAATGGTCTCTGAGGTCAACCATCATAAAACTATGGTGGATAAATAAGATGAAAGTAGCTAGGAGCAAGCAACTATAGAAAGAGATAAATGAATATGGGATTGATACATGAAGGTTGAACAAATTACAAAAGTTGTATAAACATCAACAATTAGCCAACTCTTAGTTGAAATGGAGGGGGTTAATGATGGAAGGAAGCCCAAAAGAGGAAGGTGGGGAGAGGAAGTTTACATGGAATCAAAAGAGAAAGAGAGAATAAGGTGGCAAAGAGTGATGTTGTCTAGATTGTATATGCAAAGCCAACTTTTAAATAAGTCATAATATCAATTAAGATTGAAAAACATGAGACCCTCAAGACATCCTCAATCAAGAGAAAATTCAATCACATTCTTAAAAACATGGTTAGAGCACCCTAAGGTAAATAATCAACCATGCTTGACAACAACTAGCACACCCACATAGTCCACATAGTTTGTGATTGGATCACATTTATAAGTATCAAATGGTTGAGAGATAGTTATGAAATGTAAGACATTTGGAAATAATTTTTATTCATCATATGCTTCTAGTTAAATGGGTTCAACTATGAGTTATCCATGCATAGCTACATGTTATCACCAACATTCTACCAATTATCCATTTATCAACTATTAGTTATTTTTTATATTCTTTTTTTACTCACATTCTTCTAGTCATCTTCCATGAACTATTTGGTATCCATTAATCAACTATGAGTTATCCATTCATCAACTAGCTACCAATTATTTTGTAAATTCTTTCTTTATAATTGTTTATTTCAAAGTTTTGTGTTGTAAGAGTCAAAGTTCCAAGAATAAAATCCAACTACAAGTAGAAAGTTTATGTAGTGAGATGGGCCCACTAATGACTAATGTAAGGTTTTTTTGTACAAATTTCTTGTAAGCCTATAGAAGTGGCTAAAAATACATGTGGAAGCCCTTAGAGACCAAGATTGACAAAAGAAAACTATTCAATGAACTCCTGCTAATCTTGCAACTTCACATCAATTCAACCATTAAATCATGCCAACAATGGACTTTTGGGTAGCCAATAATATGAATGGATACATCATAATTTTTTCTCTAAAAAATCATTAATCATTCTCCAAAGTAGAAGCAATCTTTAAAAAAGGATTATAGATAAGGCCAAGGATTAAGATTTTGTTGATAAAAGAGGGAATATTTCCATTTTGTTCCATTTAGTAAAACCCTTACTCCATAGAGAAGTGAAAGAAAAGGTGATGGTGAATTGTGGAATGTGAAGGGTTGAATGGGCTACAAGAAGGTCAACCATCATAAAACTATGATGGATAAATAAGATGAAAGTAGCTAGAAAAGGGAGCAAGCAACTATAGAAAGAGACAAATGAATATGGGATTGATACATGAAGGTTAAACAAATTACAAAAGTTGCATAAACATGGACAATTAGCCAATGCTTAGTTGAAATGGAGGGGAATAATGATGGAAGGAAGCCCAAAAGAGGAAGGTGGGGAGAGGAAGTTTACATGGAATCAAAAGAGAAAGAGAGAATAAGGCAGCAAAGAGTGATGTTACTATCTAGATTGTAAATGCAAAGCCAACTTTTGAAGAAGTTATGGAACAACCCAAGCCTATAATCTCAATTAAGATTGAAAAACATGAGACCCTCAAGACATACTCAATCAAGAGAAAATTCAATCACATTCCTAAAAAACATTGTTAGATCACCCTAAGGCAAAGGATCAACCATGCTTGACAACAACTAGTAGACCCACATAATCCACATGGTTTGCAATTGGATCACATCAATAAGGATCAAATGGTTGAGAGATAGTTATGGAATGTAAGACAATTTGGAAATAATTTTTATGCATTGTATTCTTTTAGTTAAACAAGTTCAATTGTAAGTTATCCATGCCTAGCTACATGTTATCATCAACATTCTTCCAATTATCCATTTATCAACTATTAGTTATTTTTTATATTCTTTTTTTTCACACATTCTTCTAGTTATCTTCTATGAACTATTGGTTATCCATTAATCAACTATGAGTTATCCATGCATTACTACCAATTATTCATTCATCAACTAACTACCAATTTTTTTTTGTATAATTGTTTATTTCAAATTTTGAACTACCATATAATCAATCTCAACAATACACTTGTTTCATCCTCATCCATAGATGAAAAAACATAGGTCATAATCCACCCCAAAGCTCAAATAAAAACATCTATACATTAAATGCCATAGGGTTCATTTATCAAGAGGATTACCCATCATCTAAAAAAATAGCATAGTAAACTTTTCTTATAATGATTTGAAATTGCCTCCTACAACCTTATAACAAAAAATGACACAAGACCACATCATTAAAAGAGACCTCCAAAGACATTAGAAAAGATATTGAAACTATTAAAACATGCTTAATTACCAAATGCTTAACAAATCTAACTTTTAAAAGGTCTATGCCCCATTCCCTATGAAAATCAACAATTTTGCAATACATGCTATCCACAAATTCAATAACATCCAAAAAGTTTCCTACATTTTTTCCATTAAAAACTATTACTCAATTTAAGTTAGACCATAAAAAAATCATATTGATATCACTTACAACCACATTCATAAATCTACTCTAATTAAGGAATTTCACAATTTGAGTAGCCACATTTATCTTGAAAGCAACAAAATAATTAGCCAATAAACTAATTAAAAAATCAATAACTTACCTACAAAAAGAAAAATGTAAAATTTCAATAATATTACCATAGCCCGCTATTTTAACCCACAAGGTGTCTTGATATGAGACCCTGAAGACATCCATAAGACAAGGGGCCACGGTAAGGATATTAAGGAATTTCGATCCAAGAGAAAATAGTGGCTAACTGAATGTATAACCACAAAATTCCCAGCCTACTATTTTAACTAATAGTAACTTTATGTATAACGTCTCTAACAAACACAATGATTAAAGAACAGATCAATTGTCATGAAACACACTTCCTAAACCAATAACTAACAACTAAAAGATTGTTTGAATGGCAAATAAAGAGAACCATTGAGGTGCAAGGTCTTAAATGATAAAGAACACAACAGTACAGTACACAAGCGCCAATATTGACAAAAACTGCCTCTGATATTTACTAAACAGAAGCTACAGGAAGCGCTTTTAAAGCTTGTACCAAAGTCAGATTAAAGCATATACAGCCGCAGTAGCTACCAAAAACAGTAAGCACTTGGAACCGAATTGCTAAGGATGAAAAAGGAAGGGCCTCTTCAAATTCAAAGATCAAGAAACAGAAATCAAGGACGAACAAATCTGAGAAGAAAAAGTGGTGTGAAAACACACCATTTATGTTATTGATATTTGATCAATTAAGCCCTCTCTCCACGGATTCGCCGAGCGAGCTGGATGTCTTTGGGCATAATGGTAACTCTCTTGGCATGAATAGCGCACAGATTCGTATCCTCAAAGAGACCAACAAGATAGGCCTCCGCCGCTTCTTGCAGAGCCGCAACAGCAGAGGACTGGAACCTCAAATCCGTCTTAAAGTCCTGAGCGATTTCTCTGACAAGACGCTGGAAGGGAAGCTTCCTTATAAGAAGCTCGGTGCTCTTCTGATACTTTCGTATCTCACGGAGGGCAACAGTGCCGGGCCTGAACCTGTGAGGCTTCTTCACTCCGCCCGTTGCCGGCGCAGATTTTCTTGCAGCCTTTGTTGCAAGCTGCTTCCTCGGCGCCTTCCCGCCGGTGGATTTACGGGCAGTCTGCTTCGTTCGAGCCATCTTTTTCTCCTTTCCTCTCTTCTGCTTTGCTCTACAATTTAATCGAGAATGATAAAGACCGAATACCGTTTCCTCCCCTATTTCCTTTTTTATACCCAACTCTCCTCAACTTTTCATTCAAATTCCAATTTCGCTCCCTTTCCACCACATAGCTACCGTTCGATTTCCTACCCTAATCGACGCCTTCTATTCCTCCACCTCGCCCATCACGCGGATACGGATCCCCGCCTTTCCATCCTTCATTCTCTATTAAATTTAATTAAAATGCATGGCTCACCAAGCATTATTTTCTACACTTTCAATTACAATTATTTTAGATGGTTGATTGGGTGGGTATTTTCTAGAATTACAATTAGGATTATTTTAGATAGGTGATTGGGAGGGTTGGCTGTGATCTTTTTCATTTAGGTTTGATCACTTGTTTTAAATAGGTGATTGGATGGGTTGGTTATCATCCTTTCTATTTAGGGGTTAATCTATTCCAAAGACATGTTAAACAAAGCTTTGCTAGTGTTAATTTTCTAGGATGAAAAAAAATAATATTTAAATTTACAATTATGTATAAAAACCTAATTTCTTTTTTATTTAGCTTTTAACAGTAGTAGGTAGCTCACACTTTAGCTATTAACTTCTTTGGTTGGTTTAGGAGTTTGATTAATTGATTAATATTCAAAGTTAGTCTCAAAAGCCCTTTATTACTCCCCATTGAGGCTACCTTACATGGACTTTCTATTACTTGTGTTCTTTGAATTCATACTTTATTGTGAATTCCTATGTTGACTTTGAATTCATACTTTATTGTGAATTCCTATGTTGAACATAGGAGTTACAAATTTATGTATTTTAATATTCTTTAAAAATATTTTGTGAGTGAGTTACAAATTTATGTATTTTAATATTCCTTAAAAATATTTTGTGAGTGTTTTAATGGTTAATATTATTGAGTTTTTAGTATAGACGTCACTTTTTTAATTTTCTTTTTTTAATTGATATTTATTTTTATACAAATTAAAATGTCAAATAAGTGCGTGTTATGATTTTCAAGCTTCTTAATACTCAGACGCTTTAATGACAACAAGTGAATTACATGGACTTTTCCATGAATAAGAGAAATATCTCATCTTTAACTTTAGAGAACATAGGAGATTTTGGAGAGTTTGTAATTTGTATTTGTTCATCTACATGATTTAGAGTAGTTAAAGTATTTACTCACCGCTCTCTCATTAGCGATATTTCTTGAGCTTATGCCATCACAGAGGTGATGGAGGTTCCTTGTAATTGAGGTAATCTACTTAGAATATTTTTCAATGTTAGTACTTATTATATTGTATTTGTAAAAATATATTTACTGTGTGGTAAGTTTTAGATTGAGAGTTTGTATTTATAAAGAGTTGCATACATTTTCAATTTTTATTTGTTTTGTGAAATTATATTTGCTTTTCTACGTGTTAGTCTAGATTTTTTTTGGCACTTGAGGGTCTAATTTATGCGTTTGATTGTGTTCTATTACCTACCTAATTTAATATCAACAATTTCTAACATACCTAGCTAGTCCATGTTCTAGGCTTTATGTTTTATTAATTCATAATCATTATTTATAAAGTACTCAGCCTAACTCAACGACTTTATAGATGTGGTTAGGCTCACTCATTGATCTTATAGATGGATGCATGCAGGGAGCCTATTTTATTCCCTCAATTTTCCATATGTTACCTCCACTCATAAATATTGGGACATATTTGCATAGTGGCATACTATAAGGAACACAAGATTTGTTCTCGATATTGCTTCCTTAGCTCTATTCCCAAATCTGTTGAGGTAGAACAACTAAGAGAAAATATAGGTTAACTAGTTATTCCCACGACTCTTACTTTGTAGAACAACTCCGATAAAATATAGGTTAAGTGGATATTCCCACTATAATTATTGCCACAAGTGAGGGTAAGTTAATTAGAGTGTGTTATAATGTTATATATATATATATATATAGCCAATTAATAACAAAGATACAATGCAAATACTTTAATATACCCATAAATATAACATTATAACACACTCTAATGTTCTTACCATGAGAAACTCTCCATGCCGCTCAGCGAACTAGACTACTTGGATACCAAACTCATGAGTGAGGGCTAGCCTTCGAATCCGGTAGGTTACAAGCGAGAGTACGGCCACCACCGTAGTCGTACAGGAATTTTTTGGGGTGCAGGTTTTCACAACATACTTTTTTCCTACCATGAGAAACTCTCCATGCCACTTAGCGAACTGGACTACTTGGATACCAAACTAATGAGTCGGGGCCAGCCTTTGAATCCGGTAGGTTACAAGCGAGAGTACGGCCACCACCGTAGTCATACAGGAATTTTCTGAGGTGCACCTTTGCACAACATACACCTCCCCGCAGGAATCAAAACCGGACTTCTATCGGGGCAACCATCAAACCTCAACACTGTTCCTAGCCATCTCGCCCCTCACCATGAAGTATGTTGGCTATATATATATATGAAATATTGGGAGTTATATGCCTCAAAAAGTTTCAAGTATGAAAACAAGTACAAAATGGGTGAAAATATTTCCAAGGAATTCCATGCCCAAAAAGCAATGGAAACATAAACATTGATTTAAATAAAAATAAAATAAACATTGAATATCGTTGCATCCCCTATTTCCTTTTTTATACACAACCCTCCTCAACTTTTCATTCAAATTCCAACTTCGCTGCCTTTCCAACACATAACTACCGTTCAATTTCCTACCCTAATTGACGCCTCCTATTCCTCCACCTCACCCATTACATGGATACGGATCCTAACCTTTCGATACTACATTCTCTATTAAATTTAATTAAAATACATGGCTCACCAAACATTGTTTTTCTAGAATTACAATTACAATTATTTTAGATGGGTGATTGGGAGGGTATTTTATAGAATTACAATTACAGTTATTTTAGATGGATGATTGAGAGGGTATTTTATAGAATTACAATTATAGTTATTTTAGATGGATGATTGGGAGGGTTGGTTGTGACTTTCTCTATTTAGGTTTAATCTACCCTAAAGATATGCTAAGCAACACTTTGTTAGTGTCAGTTTTTTGATGAAAAAAATAGCATTTAGATTTACAATTATGTGTAAAACTCAATTTCTTTTATATATAGATTTTAAAAGTAGTAAGTAGCTCATACTTTATGTTGGCCTCTTTTTCTTCCTTGTCTCGACACGCAGTTCAACAACAACACAATACCAACAAGATACCAAAAGACATCGGCCTGACAAAGCAAGCTCAGTCGGTAACGCCCACGAGGCAGGCGTAGTCTCACCTGAGATATCTTAATGGATAACTTCCAGAACCATGTTTTCGTAGTTGACGAGGGATTATAGTCCCTTGGCGCGTGGCCAAGGTGCTCGACAAAGACGATGGGATGGAGTCCTTCACTCTGCGACAGCAGCACAACCAAGTGCCACAGGCCACCCCCGAGACACGACCTTGTCCTTAAACTTTACCAGCTGGCGCAACTACGCGATGCAGCCGATTCCTTATACTTGAAAGACAGCGCGCAGCTTATAATTTAACTTAGCAACTTAACCATGAACTCATACACAATAGTCCAGCAATACTTTTAAACAGTCATTCATTCATACTACGACATACATTCAACAACAACTGTAACTTGTAATAATGTAAGATAAGCAAACATTCACCATTCAACAACATTCATCCATATAACACAAGAAATTACGTGGAAACCCATCTAGGAAAAACCACCAAGGTGCTATTCATCTAGCATGAGAAATATAGGTAGCACCTTGCAGCTTGCAACTTGCATACTGTTCTTAGGATATGTCTTTCTGACTCAATCCTCTTGCTCTCATGCTCTTTAGTTTATTCTCTATATTCTCCTATTGATCCGCACAAATCCTGGATCGACTCTTCTACTTTATTGGTGATTTGCGCACACAGCTGCAAGATCCATGGCTCAACAACCTTCTACTTCTACCAAACTCTCCTCTGAGTCGACCTTACTGCTTCTACTCTCTAACGGCATAGCTTATTGAATCTACTCAATCTAACCGAATCTAATCTAACCCTTATACATAGCGGGTTCCTTCTATTTATATCATTTACAAGACCACGCAGGGTCGAATGAATACTACTCAGTTATTACAGACTTAGGTAGCTACAAAATATCTATGTTACATTAAATTTCAGCCAATACCTAGCCGCGAAATTCCTATAATGCATTAACCACAGCCTTAACTAGCCACGAAAACGTCTTTCAGCTCGCTTGTACTAGTCATAACTAGCCACAAAACTGTCCTTCCATCTTCTGCTGGTTCGTCCTTCTGTAGTCTTCCTTGACTTCCTCCTGTCCAGCATTAACTCTTCTACTCGCCTCTTCCATCGACTCTAGATGTACTTTTCCCTGTCACACCAAGCATGTCGCAGCTTCCTCTATTCTGCGCTTCCTTTCCTTCTTTATCCTGCCTTTATTCTATCGCGCACACACTTTTCCTTCTTTGCTTGCACATCAAATTCTTCCTTGTGCACTTTCCCTGGCCCAACAAGCCCCCAACACTCACATGTGGCTCGTCCTAAGCCACTAAGAAAAAATGGATATGTCCACAAAAAAATGTGACTACTCGCGACTTAAGCCTCCAACTCGGGCTCCGGCCCAGGTTGTACGGGAGGACCAACCTTGTCCTGAAATTCCTTTAACATTTGTTGCACTTTAGCAACTTACGTTGTTACTTCCTCTGCTTGTGCGTCCAACTGCTCCACTCGATTGAAACTGATATGTTCCAACGGGCCTGCCTCTAGCGACTACACAATATGCTGAAGTTTTTGCTACACAAGTTGAATAAGGCCTGTGATTCGCGCTGCTTCCGATTGGTGTTCCTCTACCTCCGCTTCCCTAGTCTACTCTTGGTCATAGAGAGATTGGACTTCCTGCTGCAGCTACTTGATCTTAGCCATCTTCGTAACCTTTTCCTTAAATGAAATCTTCTTCATCTCTGCCTTTATCATGCTGATCTTCTCTTCAGCCTGTCGAGCTTCTTCCCTAATCTTTTCTCCAGTCTCATCTTCCAGAAGTGCTTCCCATATCATGGAAACGGCTTCAACTTCCTTAGCACAGAGTTTTTCTCCTTCAGTTATCTTTCCAACAGCCTCAGGTGCTGCTCTGCTTCGCTCTTCGAGCACCTCAGGAGGTGTGCTTGGTACCTGCTTAGCCTAAAGCTCCTCAACCTGCTTCTTCAGTTCCACTGCAATCTGCGACAACCGAGCAACCTTAGCAGCTGAATCTTCATCTTCCTGGCCCGCTTCTAGTGGGAACTCTGTAACTGTGTCTTTAATGGCTTAAACTAGTGCAACACGGCTTTGCTCGCGCGCCACAATTTCTTACTCTTTCTATTTCAGGAGGGCCTTGCACTGCTTGGCCTTCCTTTGTTGTTTGTTGCTTGATACACCACAACATTCTCCTGAAGCCGTATTTTAGTTGCGGCTGCCTGTTGTAGCTCATATAATTCACCCAATGTGAGCTTGGAGAATTCGATCTGCAATGTGTCAAACTCTTTGACAACATCATCAAACGCACCCGTCCATGTCCCTGTCTCCATTACGCACCCATGGATTTGTGCTTTGATTGGTGGCACTAGCTCTGGTGTAACTAACGGGACGTTGGGATCCACCCCATAAGTTTCAGCCTCGATAGTGGCTTTGACCTCGTTAATGGCCTCTATGAGCTTATTGAGGTGCTCCACAACTTAACCATCCATGTTTTCCTGCTGCGTATTGAGAACCTCAAGGCTTTTCTTAGCGACCTCAGCTACAACGTCCGCTAGTGCATGAATATCATCCTTTGTCAAGGTATCTGTGTTAGTTGTTTTGCTAGCTTTTCTCTTTTTGTGTTGCTGCCCGCTCTGTTGTTGTTGTTCTTTCTAGAAGTTGCAGATGTCCTCGTCAATACGTGTACGTTTCCATCACTTTGATGGGATCCACCATCACCATTGTTATCATCTTTTCTTTCTTGCGACTGATTGTCTTGACCGTCACCTCCATCGTTTCCTTGGCCATTTCTGGCATCGCCGCCTGCGCCAGCATTTCCACCTTGGCTAGCTGGTGGGTCTTCTTGGTTTTCTCCTTTAGCCAGCGGCTCTGCCAGTTGGTCGTGCCATTCTTCAGGCCACTCCTTGACAATCGCATCCACATCATCATCGGTGATCATGAACCTTGCCTAGTGCACTTACTTGGCTGGGTCTTTCTTTGGCTCCAAAATCATGTTATGTGCACCCGGCTGGAAAATTATGAAGGCCGCGTATCTGTGCACCATGGAAGCCCGGAATTTGTAGGATCGCCTGATAACATCGTGCAACGCCTCGACATGCAGAAAAAAATCAATGTTATTATCCGTCCGACGGATCTTGTCTTTCTTATCTTCCCACAGGTTCTGATACTTTGCGCCAAGGCAAGGTAGTGGGACATCCATTGGTTTGTAGTTGGGTGGGTTTCCCCACAAGGTGAATGAAATCAGGATGAGCAGCTGAGAATAGTGAAATTTGTATTTAGGATCCTCCTGCACCTGCGCTGCGTCGTCTATCAGTTCATTCAGCAGGAACTGCAACCAATTGAAAGTCACACCTTGTGTGCATTGCTCTACAAGTTCTACCGCTCCAGCGGTGCATTCATTTGGCCTCATCTTGTGCAAGACCTTGCAAGACAAGATCCTTGTGGCGAACTGCACACTAGCATCTTCAATAGGGGGAATTAGGAATCCATTACCCGCGCACCGAAGATTATACTTCTGTTTCATCTTAGTGGTATCCCTGTTCTGGCGCAAATACGGCGTGGAGCCGTGTCCTTTCTTCGGAAGTCCTGTAATTGACAAGATAAGCTCGACATCGACTGGGTATGGTCGATCGAGCCATAGGCACCCTACCCTCTGTGGAAATAGACCATGAGCTATTTCACATATGTATTGGCCTGCAAGCTATGGCCAAAATACGACATGAACAACAAGTTCATCAATACTGCTTAGTCGATGCCAATGGCCCACTTCATCGGCTTTAGGACCTCAGGCCCAGTCGGCGTGGTTTGAATCGTGACCATGCAGTTCTTTCTTTCCAAACCCAGCTGCCATCAACATCCTTGAATGCCAACTTGGCGAGATTTGGCATTATGTCCATTAGCAAGGGTACGCGATCAGGGATTCGGGGTGCTACTAAAAATGTGCACGCTTTCATGGGAAGCATCACTGACTTCGGCTTGGCTCTCGTCAACTAGACATAGCGCGGGAAGTTTTCTTCTTCCTCCTCGACATCTGAGTCTCTGCAGGCTGGGGAGTCCTCCTCCATTAGCTCTTCCTCTAGTGATTCCTTCTCCATCATCTCTTTCTCAGGGTTGTCCACAACGGCCTTAGCCTTGCGTTTCCGTGACATTCCTGGCTTGGATGGCTCTCCCATCGCTCTCTCTCCAGCCTGTCTTAGCTCCATGGTAGGTTTTGCAGGTGCAGTTGGTGGGTTCTGAGCAGGGTTCGACACAGGGTATCAACCAAGGGGTGGAACAGGGGTCGGAGCAACCGCAGGAGCAGGCTTCTTTCTTGTTTGCACCATCGGGTAGAGTTTTGGTTGTTGTACTTCGGGCGATACAATCTCCTCTTCAATTGGACACCCTGAGGCGATAGTCACGTCGGATAGCTCACTTGCACTGGATATCTCTATTACCATGGGTATCAGCTCACTCTGTGACAGGCTTCGGCTCTGTAAACTCTCGGCTCTGGTTTTCTTGCGGTCTTTGCTTGTGTAAAAGACTGCTTGATGGCAAAACCTTGTATTTATACTCACCTGTGCGTCATGCGATGGGAGGTCGAGGTCTAATCAATCACATGGGTTTCTCGGACAACTTGAGTGCTACGTTGTACCTATCAGCACAATTATGGCAGTTATGACGCGAACAACTAATGGGATCAAAAATCACGTCGTCATTCTCCTTGTATCTCGTCGAATTAATGATGCTTAGCTGTCATAACCGCCTCAAACTTTGTNTTCACACTTTAATGTTGGCCAACTGTCATTCCCACTTTTTCCTGTGCTTTGGTTGGTTTCGTCACAGACGTGTGACATAACAGTTTCTGCTTCTTCTTCTTTTTCATGCGCAGCTTGATTTTAGCCAGGGATGTTGTGACCATCATAGTATGGTTTCAGGCGACTGCCATTCACTATACCTGTGACATAAGTTCCATCTAGTCTCTGCAGTTTTACTACTCCCGCATCAGTGATGTGCGTGATCACATATGACCCTAGCCAATGTGTCTTTAGCTTGCTTGGGTGTTTGAAAAATTTGTTGTCATACAACAACATAAGTCCTCCGACTTTGAATGGTTTGACCCGGATATGGCAATCATGCCATGCCTTCTATCTTTGTTTCTCAACAGTCTGATGAAATCCTACGATGAAGCGTTCCTCTTCCATTTGGATGAGCTGTGACAACCTCTGTTCGACAACATCTCCATCGGTCATCTCTGTCAGTGTAGCAATTCGTAGGCTTGGCACAATCTAATCCATTGGTACAATAGCTTCCTACCCATATACCAGTCTGAATAGGGTGTACCTTGTCAGTCATTTTCAAGTTGTGTGATATGCCCATAGCACAGCTGATACTTTTTTATCCCAGTCATCTCGACGCACATTGCATACCTTAGTCAATGCTTTCTCCAGAATCTTGTTAAAAGCTTTGACCATTCCATTCGCCGGAGGATGATAGGGCGTCATCTTCTTATGCTGGAGCTGAAATTCTGCAGTAAGCTCAACAATCATTTTGTTAAAAAAATGCGTACCTTGGTCACTTAGTAGAATTTTTGGGTAGCCAAATCTGGTTACCACGTTTTCAAATCAGAACTTCACCGGAGTCATAGTGGTGCAATCTTTAACAGGCACAGCTTCAACCCATCTGGTTAAATAGTTTATCGCAATGATAATGTAGCGTGCGCCAGTCTTTTTTCCTGGTGTACTGATAGGTCCAACAAAATCAACAAAGCATTTGTCAAATGCTTGCAGTGTTATCTGCGGTGCAAGCGATATCTCATCGCAGAACGATGGTTTTCCTGTTCTCTGGTAGATATCACAGCAGTTGCATAAGCTTTTAGTATCCATGTGTATGGTTGGCCACCATAATCCTGCCTGCAATATCTTGCACATAGTTGTCTTTCCCGCGTAGTGTCCATCTATGACACCAGCATGTGCTTCACTCATAACCCAAGCTCGCTCATAATAAAAAACACAGCGATGCAGTATTTCATCTGCACCCAACTTATAGAGGTGTCCAACAATCAATGTGAAGTCCGTAGCTCTGACAACCAAGGGTTTCTCCTTATTAGTGGAGAATCCTGGAGGTGCGTAGCCTGTAGTGAGAAAGTGGATGATAGAGTTAAATTCCTTGTTCTGATCTTCCATCATGGTAATTATAAATAGTTGCGCGTCGAGCAAATTATCTTCTAGGCTGATTGTCTCTTCACCACTTTCTATCCGTGACAGGTGGTTTGGCCCGACATTCAGTCAATCAGGTTTAACAATGACCTCAAAATCAAATTCTTGAAATAGGAGAAGCCATCTACAGATCTTGCCCCCCAACACTGGCTTGTTGACTAGGTATTTCAGTGTTGAATGATCAGTGTACATATAAAAATGTCTTCCCAACAAGTAATGTCGGAACTTCTGAAGCACATAGACCATAGTGAGGCCTTCTCTTTCTGTCATCGTGTAGTTCTTTTATGGCATTGACAATTCTCTACTAGCAAAATCAATAGGGTGGTCAAGTGCACCCTCTCCTGGCTGTGTTAAGACTATGTCGAGCATGACAAACGATGCGTCAACATGAACATGGAATTCCTTTTTCTAGTCTGGGAATACCAATATTGGCGCAATGGCCATTATGTTTTTCAATTTGTCCAAGCTTTCCTAGCAAGCTGGTGTCCACTGAAACTTTGCATCTTTCTTCAGCAGTTTTTCCATAGGTGCAGTGATCTTTGCATACCCTTTGATGAACTTCCTGTAGTAGCCTGTATGTCCTAGTATTGATATGAGTTGCATGACTGATGTAAATGGTGGTAAGTCGAGGATAATAGCAACTTTTGCTGGGTCGGCCAAAATACCGTCGTGACATACGACGTGACCTAACAGAACACCAAATGGTGCATAGAAGATACATTTCTTGGAATTAAGCGTGATCTGATACTGGCAACAACGGGTCAGCATCATGCGCAAACTCTCAATATGGTCTCTTACTAGGACAAACACAGTCCAATCATCAAAGTAGACCTCAAGAAATTTATGAATAAAATCTTTAAAAGCAGAGACTATTATTCTAGAAAAAATAGCAGGTGCATTCTTGAGTCCAAAGGGCATCACCGTATACCGGTAGCATCCCCATTCTGTGACGAAGGTCATTTTTTGGTGATCCTCCTTCACGATTCTGACCTGATGATAGCTAGAGAAGCCATCATTGAATGAATACATCTCTTGCCCTCCGATGCTTTCAAGTACTTCATCTGTAAATGGTGTTGGGAATGGATCGTGCAAGCATGCATCGTTCAAATTTCTCAAGTCGACACAGGTCCTCACTTCGCCTGTTGTTTTCTTATCTTGGATCACTATACGGATGATCCACTCTGATTCCTCAATAGGCTCAATTATTCCTACGTTGAGCATGTGATCCAATTCTGCTTTTACCTCCTCTTTATATCTTGGATTCAGTCTATACGGGCATTGTTTACTGGGTTTAACATCTGGTCATAGGGGTATTTTCATCTCCCCTAATCGTCGACTATTCCCTTCATCTCTGAGAAATTAGCAGGGAATCAGTCCTGATACTCATGTAACAAGTCTGTGATCTTCGCGACTGTTTCTTCATCCCAATAATCTCCTGTATTGGTGAACTTTGGGTTCTTTATCGACCCAATGTTTACTTTCTTGATTTTCAATGGCTGTAGGAACTAGTCACTGGAAATGCCACTTCCTTCTACTGCGCATGTGCCCTCTGATTCCGGTATGTTTATGTTAGTTGGATCATCATCTGGGTCTCCATCTAGATTGTAGCAAGCCACCCATTACTGAATGGTCGCACTGCACTGGTGAGAATTGGCCTCTTCGACAGGAATTTCAACAAATATCTTCTCTTTTATCGTTTGAAGCGCAACATCAACTGTAGGTTGTTCATCAACAAATTCAAATGTTTGTCTAAACTGCTTAGCAAGTCCTTCCCAATCTTGGGTTCCTTGTCGCAACTCCATAGATTCATACCACATTCTAGGTGTCATTTCCAACCTGTGAATGAAATGGTGAACCCATTCTTGTCGCAGGTATTCTGCAAATACGGTGTGACACCAATTGATGTGCTCGACAGGGCTTGACAATCCTGTATATTTGTGGCTCACAGTGGTGACTTCTTTGCTGAATCCGACTTCCATCAACCTTCTGCATTGTGGCCATTATGTTATGAACTGCTTGTGTGTACCCCACCATCTAGCGGGTGTAGCCTTTAGTACATGATCTAATGCAGACAAGCATCGGGGCTCTGTTACAAGTCCTTAGAACTCACTTAAGAAGGTCACAAGGTTAGGTAAACCCTCATAGGTGGGCAGCTCTCGTAGCTCATTCTCCACCCGTCGTATAGATATCGTAACTTTGGCGCACCTTCTCATAGAGACCTCATGTAGTTGGTTTTTCCAATTCTCCAACGCCTCCCCTAAGTTGGATGTACAGGAACTATCAGTCTTCCAACTCAAGTTTCCATCTGCTGTCGGGTTAATACAGTCTTCTTGCATGGCAGTGACATTGTAGATTCGGTCGAGATAGTCACCTTGTCCCTCATTGTAGACAGGCTATATATATATGTGTGTGTGTGTGTGTGTGTGTGTGTGTCCTTCCAATGGATCGATGGGCGACACTACCCTCATCTCATTATCCTCGAATGAGAGGATCCTTTTCTTGAAATTGATGATGGTTTGATTGTCTATGGCCTAATCTATCCCCAACAGTGCGAGATATGGGTTCGTGTCATCAACAATGTTAATGACTTCAAAGTCCACAAACATGCGCAACCCTTCAATGTTGACAAGAACTTGACTCAATCTACCAATTAGGAGGACCTTCACCTAATTTGCGAGTCGCAGCTGGACAGGAGACCAGTCCAGATGTGGCTTGCCCATACTTTCCCAAGTTTGTCACGTCAAAATATTGACATCAGAGCCCAATTCTAAAATGATATAATCCATATCATAATTCCCTATCTGCGTAGTCATTCTTCACTCGCATCTAGTTTTGAATTTCTTGCTGACCTTGTTAACTTTCTTTTCAGGCTGCAGCTCTACTGGTGTTTCTTCTATCAGTGCTTGAGTTCTGCGATAACATCTTTGTCTTGAATTAACGTTAAGCAACTTGACAGAAATGACTTGATTTTACTAACCTTTTGTGGAGTCTTCTTTTGAAATATCTGTTCAAATCATTAAGGCATTTCCTTGACTTCTTCTGACGCCGACGGTTCTTCTTGGTCCACCAACTCACTTCGCACATCCATGAATACTTGCTTCTATTTTTGGACGTTGAATGGATCCTTCTTCTGTGTCGTAGGTCGTACGTGCAGCTGCAGTTGTTCCGGAGGGGTTTCTTGATTAGCCCTAGTCGTAACACCTCCTCATGTTACAACATCGACATTTGGATCTCTGGGCTTAGCAGCAATCATTTGAACGTTCAAGTTAGGATTCAGGTTTGGGTTCGGATTCTGTGCAAAGTTAGGACCTATGATGGTCCTAGCCTGCCACTTTGCGATCAACTGAGGACATTTCTCCACATTATGGTCTTGTCCCTTACAGTATGAACATGTCTTTGTAGGCTCCAGGCAATGTCTGGCATAGTGACTTGGTTGTCCACAGTTATAGCATGTAACCTAACCTCTTCCTCTACCAAATCCTCCTCCTCCTCCTCTGCCTCTAAAGTTTCCTCCACCCTTTCCTTGAGGGTGTAGTTGCTGAGGGGGGTACTGATTCTGTTGATATTGCATCTAATAGTGATTTTGTTGTGCGTATGGTTGTTGTGGTGCATACTGAGGCTGATACTGGTTCTGATACTGATTGGGTAGGTAATGTGTAGGATGATACGATGCTTGCATCGACTCAGCCTGAGTTTGCCCCTCATTCTTCATTAAGTAAGTATCGACCGTCTTTTCCTTTAGGAGCTGGTACGCTCTGCAATCCTTCTCTTCATACCCTACTTACTTGCAAAATTTACAGGACAGGTTTACTGGAGTGCTTACAATCTTTTTCAAGTATAGATAATCTTCGTTGCAGTGCCCTCTAGTCTGGCATATGCGACACCAAGGTAGTCCATGGGCACTTAACGGGTTTGGCGCACCGGATGAGACATAATTCATGAAGGTCGAACAATTATCCTTGGTGTGTCCATCCGTTCTGCATTTTGTGCACCATAAATCTTCGTGGGCTTCCTTACCCTTCTTGATGTCCTGCAGCTATATCGTTAGATTATCCAACTGCGACCGATCTGCACCATCCCTGCGCCACCCTCGCAGATTGGTGAGGCCTCTAACTTCATTGCCAATTCTAGCGCTTATGTCTGCGACTCAATCTTTTGTTGCATCAATGGGCCTCAGATGTGTGGTAATAGCGCAACAATAAACCACTCTTTATGTTATACATCTGACATCTGGAAGCTTACTTTGGCCATCAAAGTT
Source organism: Pseudotsuga menziesii (assembly GCA_001517045.1). Classification (NCBI taxonomy): domain Eukaryota; kingdom Viridiplantae; phylum Streptophyta; class Pinopsida; order Pinales; family Pinaceae; genus Pseudotsuga; species Pseudotsuga menziesii. The sequence goes on from LPNX010943377.1 coordinate 109,474, forward strand.
TTAAACCATTGGTCAAAGTCCCATACTGACTCTGCTAATGCTTGTTTGATTTCCTTGATCACAGTAATACACTGTGACTCAGATTTAGGTTTTCTGAACTTAGAGATCATTGCGGCTTGTATCTCTTCAAGGGTTTTGTGTGGTGTTCCTGGCGGTACCACACAAAACTTCATAAACCAGTCAAGCGCACGACCCCTTAGATTCGTGATCATCTGTGTTTTCTTTAAGTCCACGTTCTAAACTAAGCGAACCATCCAAACAACTTCACAGATGAACCAATGATGCTTTGGATCTTCTGCTCCATTTCCATTGAATGTGGGAAAACCGAATATCTGTCCCAGCCATTGAGTTGGTGTCGAGGTTATCTAATGACTGATTAAATGGGGGTGTTTGCTCTTGCACGCTAGTCGTTGTGCTAGCACTATCAGTATTAACAACTCTTTCAGGAGATGAGGCTCTAGACCTTACCTCTGGCGATACTCCTGGAGTGATGTAGTTGCGTCTTGAACTTGGTGTCTTGACAGTCTCTTCAGAGTCTTTTGCTCCTTCCAAAATTGGGTTGTAGCCCTCCTCTTCGTCACAAGATCCTTCGTATACATGCGACTAAAGTTTGTGCTCACTCTCTTCGAACAGACTAGGAGCTCGTCGACCTTTCTATGTCTTTCTTCTCTTCCCTGATATGAATCTCCTTCCACTCCTTAGGAATCCAACTTCCAGTTCAGGTTCTATACTTCCTGGGAACATCTCAACTCACAATTTCCCATTTTCTTGATAGGTCATCTGCGACATAGCCTTCCTTCGGGGTATGCGACTCAACTACTCAACTGCAAGATAACTTTCTCATAAACAAGCGTTTTGATCCATGTACTGATAGATAACAAATATCTTCTTCGGGGTCATTGGAAAAAATGTTTTTTGGCCTCGCTATATGAGCTAATAGCCTCTACTGCAAACTCAGTAATATATCCTTGCAAAATATTGTCAACCCAAAAATCAACAACTCTAGAGATGGTGTTACTTACACTGGTTACTTCGCGCACCAACTGATCACTCCACTCGACTGCTTCTCTTCTTTGGAAGTTTTTATGCCTTCTTGCCAATCTTGACAGGCACTCGTGTAATGGGAAACTCTACAAAGAAGATCTCATGAATATCTGAATATATGTATTCGTCCACCCAGTTTTCTGTGCTCAATTGAGATCCTAGGCTCTCTTCTTGCACGAATGCTAGCATCTTAGACTCGGCCAATCCTCTATCTTGTTCTTCGTCGAATGCCACAACATTTCCCTCAACTCAAATGGTTAACGATCCCGGAAATGGAACCATTTGTTGGCCTCTTTCTCTTCCTTATTTGGACCCGTGGTTCAACAACAACACAATACCAACAAGATACCAAAAGACATCGTCTCGACAGAGCAAGCTCAATCGACAAATACCGCGAGGCAGGCACAGTCTCACCCAAGATATCTTAATGGGTAACTTCCAGAACCACATTTCTGCAGTTGGCGAGGGATTATAGCCCCTTGGCGCGCGGTCAAGGCTCTTGAGAAAGACAATGGGATGGAGTCCTTCACTATGCGACTGTGGCACAACCAAATGCCACAGGCCACCCGCGCGACACGAACTTGTCCTTAAACTTTACCAACTGGCACAACTATGCAACGCAGTCAATTCCTTATACTTAACAGACAACGCACGACTTATAATTTAACTTAGCAACTTAACCATGAACTCATACACAATAGTCCAGCAATACTTTTAAACAGTCATTCATTCATACTGCGACATACATTCAACAACAACTGTAACTTGTAATAATGCAAGATAAGCAAAATTTCACATAAACATTCACCATTTAACAACATTCATCCATATAACACAAGAAATAACATGGAAACCCATCTGGGAAAAACCACCAAGGTGCTCTTCATATGGCATGAGAAATATAGGTAGCACCTTGCAGCCTGCAACTTGCAGCCTGCAACTTGCAGACTATTCTTAGGATATGTCTTTCTGGCTCAATCTTCTTGCTCTCATGCTCTCTGGTTTATTCTCTATCTTCTCCTATTGATCCGCACACAGCCTGGATCGACTCTTCTACTTTACTAGGGATCTGTGCACACAGTTGCAAGATCCACGACTCAACAACCTTCTACTTCTACCAGACTCTCCTTTGAGTCTACCTTACTGCTTCTACTCTCTAACATTCTAGCTTGCTAAATCTACTCAATCTAACTGAATCTAATCTAACCCTTATACAGAGCGGGTTCCTTCTATTTATATCATTTACAAGACAACGCAGGGTCGACTGAGTACTACTTAGTTATTACAGACTTAGGTAGCTACAAAATATCCCTGTTACATTAAATGTCGGCCCATACCTAGCCGCGAAAGTCCTGTAATGCATTAACCACAACCTTAACTAGCCGCGGAAACGTCTTTCAGCTCGTCTGTACTAGTCATAACTAGCCGCAAAACTGTCCTTCCATCTTCTGTCGGTTCATCCTTCTATAGTCTTCCTTGACTTCTACCTGTCCAGCATTAACTCTTCTACCTGCTTCTTCCACCGACTCTGGATGTGCTTTTCCCCGTTGCACCAAGCATGTCGCAGCTTCCTCTGTTCTGCGCTTCCTTTCCTTCTTTATCCTGCCTTTATTCTATTGCGCATGCACTTTTCCTTATTTGCTTATGCGTCATATTCTTCCTTGTGCACTTTTCTTGGCCCAACACTTTACCACTATTAACTTATTTCATTGGTTTAGGAGTTTGGTTAATTGATTAATATTCAATGTTACTATCAAAATCCCTTTATTATTTCCCATGGAGGCTACCGTACTATTGTAATGAGTTTACATTGACTTTCTATTACTTTTGTTCTTTGAATTCATTCTTTAATGTGAACTCCTATATTTTGTTAATGTGTTTTAATATTCTTTAAAAATGTTTTGTTAATGTTTTATTGGTCAATATTATTGAGGTTTTAAGAACAAATTTTGAATTTTTTTTTAAGAGAATTTAAGAAGGATGTATCTTTTCCTTGATTTAATATAAATAGCAAGAAAGTTGTTCTGTGAAAAAAAAATATTATTTAGGTTTTATTATAATGGTTCTTTTTTTAATTTTCCTTATTTTTAATTGCTATTTATTTGTGTACAAATTAAAATGTCAAGTTGGGAGTGGAGCATTGACATATCATAATTGTGTGTTATGATTTTCAAGCTTCTTAATACTCATACGCTTTAAGGACAACAAGTGAATTACATGGACTTCTCCATGAATAAGAAAAATATCCCATCTTTAACTTTAGAGAACATAGGAGATTTTGTAATTTGTATTTGTTCATCTACATGATTTAGAGAAGTTAATGCATTTATTCATCGCTCTCTCTATTCATCGTCTTTGCAAAAGATATTCACTACCTAGATATTGATTACCCATGGTTTACTGCCCATCGATTATCTATATATACGTCTTTGCAATTTCATCTCATCTTCATTGTTTCATGTTTCATTAGCAATATTTCTTGAGCTTATGTCATGTTAGAGGTGATGGACGTTCTTTGTAATTGAGGTAATTTACTAAGAATTTTTTTGAATGTTAGTACTTATTATATTGTATTTGTAAAAATATATTTACTGTGTGGTAAGTTTCAGATTAAGAGTTTGCATTTATAAAGAGTTGTATATATTTTCAATTTTCATTTGTTTTGTGAAATTATATTTGCCTTTGTACATGCTAGTCTAGGTTTTTTTTGGCACTTGAGGGTCTAATTTTTGTGTTTGATTGTGCTCTATTGTCTACCTAATTTAATACCAACCATTTGTAACAGTCCCCAGCTAGTCCATGTTCTAGGATTTATGTTTTATTAATTCATAATCATTATTTATAAAGTACTCAAACTTAACTCAACAACTTTATAGATGTGGTTATGCTCACTCATTGATCTTATACATGCATGCATGCAGGGAGCCTATTTTCTTCCCTCAATTTTTCATAAGTTACCTCCATGCATAAAGATTGGGACATATTTGCATAGTGGCATACAAATTTGGCATAATATAAGGAACAAAAGATTTGTTCTCGATATTGCTTCCTTAGCTCTATTCCCAAATCTGTTGAGGTAGACCAACTAAGCGAAAATATAGGTTGACTAGTTATTCCCACGACTCTTGACTCTATAGAAAAACTCAAATAAAATATAGGTTAAGTGGATATTCCCACTATAATTATTCCCACAAGTGAGGGTAGGTTAATTAGAGTGTGTTATAATGTTATATAGCTACTTAATGTTGTAATGCTTGTTAATACGTATTAATATAGTATTATAAACAGATTATAATGTTATATTTATGGGTCTATTAAAGTATTTGCATTTGCATTGTATCTTTATGTGTGTGTGTGTGTGTGAAATATTGGGAGTTATGTGCATGGAAAAGTTTCAAGTATGGAAACAAGTACAAAATGGCTGGAAATATTTCTAGGGAATTTTGTGCCCAAAAAAAACTGGAAAACATAAACATTGATTTAAATAAAAATAAAATAAACCTAAAACAAAACTTGTGGGACAAAAAAAAACATAATGTAGATTTAAAAAAGAAAAACAGTAAAATATTAAAAATCATAATTTTAAAATATCATGTTATAAACACATAGGTGTTGTTAGGATATTTGACTCAGTATTGCAGCTCCTTGTTTCTTATTTGGAAAATCCCTGGACCTCCTCCAACTTGGAGGGAGAAGCACTTGCATCGCAGACACAAAAGGGACACTAGCAACCCGCATTCATTACATTATTTCCAACTTCAATATTTTATAGAGAAATATGCTTTATATTGTGCAATTTGTTTTCATTATAATATCTTGTGGAATTCGAAGATGAGCAAGATCCATTAATGTTTTTAAAAATGCAAGGGTTGATAGAAGACATTAAACAAGGATGGTAAGGACAGGGTGTCCAAGTCCCTAGAGGCAGACTCAGAGCGATCATTTTAGACCCTATCCCAAGCAAGGCATCAAAAGAGGCGTACTTCAAGAATACACTCAGATGGAATGTACTTGGCACACAAAAGTAGAAGCATGGGTCATAGGACCATGCATATACCTATGAAAGATTGAGGCAAATAATGATGCAACTAGTTGATTCAAGACAAATGTATGCAATGGCCTAATTAATACACTTGAGAAAATGAATCATATGATTCATCATGTTGAGATTAGATGTAACTACCCTTGCTTGGAACTGAAACTTAAAGCAATAATATGTTTCAACAAGGATTATTCTATTATTTCAAGATTGGGAATTCATTTTGAGATTATGGAGTACTATAGATAGGGCCTGATGGGTTCAATTTTGGGAGGGGATTAAAACACTTAGATGTAACAATGAAGTTGTTTGCATTATCATTGGAGTTTATAAAAGAAACAACACTTCACCATGGGGCTTTGGTTGAGTATTTGAAGACCGTAGAATTAGACTCTATTTAAAGACCGAAACTTGTTGAAGTAGCATCTCCAAATTCATGATAGGATAGTTATTATTGAGTCATTCTGAACCATTATGTCGAGGGGTTTGGGGAGGGAATCCCTACCCACCCTTAGATAAAGCATGTAGATGCACCATGTTGGATTAAATAATGAGAAATAGGGAAAGTAGCCCAGGTGTAGAAAATAACTCATTGGGGAATGTATTAAATAACTCAATGATATCTCTCGTTCGCCCATAAAATGCTAGAGGTCAAGTAGATTTCCAAAGGGCTTGAATCTCCACTATGCATCTTCAGTATTTAAAAAGGAGTTGGGTCATTCACGAATTTTTAGTCTGATGAAGGAATGAAATTGTAATAGGAGTGGAGAAAATGTGTACTTAATTTAACTTATCAATGAAATTGGCAGAAATTCCTTGATCTTTTATGTACTGGTTCTTTCTAGTGTGTGAAGGCATATCTGTTAGAAGGCAAGGTCCCCATTAGAGGAAATTTGGGGTCTAAAATGGGCCTTATAAGAAAACGTGCCAAAATAAGTTTTTGTGAGTTGGAATTCAAGAACCAATAGAATTTCAATAAAATAAGTCAACCATAATGGTTGAATTGGCATATTTGTCATTAAAAAAAACTACTTTTTTTGTTCGTATTTTCGACATATCTCGTTGTGTTTTTACTCAAATTTCAATCGGGAGAGCTCATTGGATGCGGAATTTGATTCCGCATCCAACGAGTACCCACACTGCATACTTTTGACGGACCTCGCTACGCTAAAAACAAGAAATACCTGAAAAAACGTGATGATGACATCATCATCACATTTTTTCAGGTATTTCTTGTTTTTGGGGTAGCAAGGTCCGTCAAAAGTATGCAGTGTGGGTACTTGTTGGATGCAAAATCAAATTATGCATCCAACGAGCTCTCCCAATCAAAATTTGAGTAAAAACACAAGGAGATATGTCGAAAATACGAACACAAAAAGTAGTTTTTTTCTTTCTTCCTCCAAAATTAATCAATATTATTTTATTATTTTAACTATTATTTTATTATTTTAACTATTATTTTATTATTTTCCTTAGGAGGCCCATTTTAGACCCCAAAATTTCTCTAATGACCATCTCTCAGAGTTTCCCGTTTAAGTATTTATCTCGTTTTCTGTAGTTTATTGGTGTGGAATTGTGATTTAATTTTGAGTTGCTGAAACAATGTATTTATTTAGATGTTTATTTACAGTTCTTTACTGATTGCTGAAACAACTGATTAAATAGGAGTATGGTTTGATGAACAATCAATTGTATAGTGTGATTCCCTTTATGAAGTATGTCATTGAATAATAGAAGGATTGTTGTTACAGTTGTGCTCTGCCACCAAGTTTGATTAATATTTACTTTCCTTTATTTCTAAAACTGGTAATGATGCGTGATTTCATTTGAATGTGAAGATTGTTTTAGAATGCTTCAATTGTAGAAAAACTTTCTTCACAATAGTAGACTAGGATTTAACTTATTGAAAAAGTAAATTAGCTAGTTATTTCTAGAATTGATGTGATCTAAACGCTTGTGAATTATTTTTATTCTTGAATATTGAATTAGCATTTAAGGATTGGATTGATCAGTGGCACAATACAATAATTAGGTTGTAAGGTTTTCTTCTGAGTGAATAGGGTGATTTAAAGTTATGAAAATCAGTTACTGTGTGTTCATGCATATATTTTTCATAGTTTCCTTTGAAATAAACATACTTCCCTGAGTTGAAAATTTATATTGAGCACTTTGTTTGTGAATTAATTAGTAATTAAAGTGACCAACATTTTGGCATCGTTGTTGGGAAAGGCAATTGGTGAACATAGAGTGTGCTGATTAGGTTTGTTTTCTTTAGAGATATTATTTTGTGGTTGTATGACGATAAGATACAGTGAAGAGCTGCACATCCTTCAACGGACTGAACGGTTCCTCACCACAAGGAAAGGTATGATTATGTAAGTTTGCATGAATAAAAAAGGAAAAGAACGTGGACCCCCCAAAGCTACTAACCCTGCAGGTGGAAGAGGTCATGGTGGTAACACATGTCTAGGAAGAGCAAAATTCATTGATGAGCTGATATCTAGGGTTGATTCATCTACTCAATCTTTATTTCAGCGATCATCTTCTGTAATGTCCCTTTTTTGGAATTTTGGAGAAAAGTTCAATTTGGTCAAAATTCGAGCTTAACTAGTCACAACTCTAAAGGGTTACAAATTTCATAGAATGGTCCCGAATTTGAATGGAGATGGTATGTTGAGTCTTAAAACATCCCCATTTGGTTTATGGATACTTTGTATCATAATTTAGACCTCTGCAACCTTGTTTGGGGCTGATGACAAAAAGGCCAAAAATTACTAGGAAATTGTGATGAAATCCCCCCTAAGGTGTAGGCCAACCGAGCTTCCCAACTCATGTACGAACCTCCCAAATTTGTAAGCTGAGTATGGGGATTGATATAAGAACTCATGGAATATAATTAAACATGGTTATTAGTTTTGTAAAATGGTTATAGACTTCCACATTTGTTTGATAACTTTCAGTGAAATTGCTTATGGGGAATTTGCATAACTAGCTTGACTTTGACATATGAAAGGTAGAGTTAAAGGTTCTGATAAGGATGTGACATATAGGGACCATATAAAAAATACAAGTTTATTACACAATAGTACTAAGCACCATATAAATTCCTTCATACAATTCTGGTATGCAACTTATTCAGTATGGGAGTGAAATACATGAAAATTAGTGATTCAATGGCATGGGATTACAAGGGTTTCACATATGGATTTATTAGATTTTGAACCACAGAGCATAGGGACATGAAATTACAGATTAACACATAATATATGGATTTCACAACATCATCAAAATTAGAGAACATTCCTCATACAAATATGATACAAGACTCCTTCAATATTGAAGCCATAGTCATGGAAACTAGTGATTCAATGGCATGGGAATGCAAGATTTTCACACATGGGTTTCTTGGATTTTGACCCATAGAGGATATGAATATTAAATTACAGAGTAATACATCATATATGGTTGTCAAAAAATCCTCAAAATCATAGAATATCTCTCATACAAATATGGTTTAAAACTACTTCAAGATTGAAGCCAAAATCCACGAAGATTAGTGATACAAGGGCATGAGTATGCAAGATTTCCATACATGTATTTCTGATATTGCAACTTACAGAGCATGTGGAAACAATATTTCAGAGTCATACATAATATATTGCTTCCCAGTCATCATAAAACTCATATAAATGTCCTCATACGAATATGATATAAATCTACTTCAATATTGAAGCCAAATCCATGAAAACTAGTTATTCAAGAGCATGGGCAATGTGAGCCTTTCCTACATGTATTTATGATATTTCGACTTAAAGAGAATATGGAGATGATATTACATATCCATACATCATAAATCAAATCTTGGGAATCAACCATCCTCAAAAAGGAACAAGAACCACTCCAACAAAAGCACCATCAAATGAGAGTGTGGGGGTAATGGAGAAGAAGGAATGAGAGAATGGGGAGATAGATGAGAATTCGACTGTATGGAAATTAAACCTGAAAATAAAACTAATTAATTAATCACCCATGATATGTATGAATTTCCTCTCCATTAACCAACTTGGAAATGAATCCAACTCCCTCGAAATTGGTTCACATGCAGGGAGAGTGAACACTCACAGTGCAATGGACAAGCAAAATCTCTCCAAAATGCCAAAGGCCAATTATCAAATGATCAAAAGATATTCTAATTCCTCATGAAATCCTTTTATTAACTTCATGATGCCTCCTAAGGTCGAATTTCCCACCACGAGATTCCTCCAACTCATCTTAGTGGTTTAGTAACTATCACGACACTTGTCTTCCTTGTCATACTCCATTTTTTTCCCCAATTAGAATGGATTCCTATAACTCCAAAATTTGACCTCTTTGTGGATATTTTTATCCCTGACATGTCATATTTTTCATATTTCAGAAATCAGGTATGAATTTGTCATACTTGTCATAGAATCTTCCATTATTTGTTGTCATAGATCCCATAGAGTCTCCTTACAAGTGGCACACCTTGTCTTCTAGTCTCTTCCTCTTCCATGGGAGTTACCCTCCTTTAAAAATTCAAAATACTTGTATCATTATATGATATTTGACACCACATAACCACCCAATAATGTTATATTACCAATGTGTTCGAATTTGGATGAATACCATGCCAAGTGTGCGGGGAATTTAGTCACCCAAAGGCTCCACGAGCTTCCAAGTGTCTTCATGAATCCATGCCACCTTATTTTATTAGAATTTATCATTTATGTGACCCATTTAAATGTGAATATGATAAAATAAATTCCTTTTGGGTCCCATATACTCTTATGACAAAATTTATGTCTCAATCTCAACCTAGGGAACTAGTAGGTTGATGAAACATTATTTGAAAATAGTCTTATTTGGAAATTATTTAATTGGGGACATGAAAAATACTTCCCACTCAATATTTCTTGTCCTCAAGCAATTCCAAGTTTGTATTCTGCAATGTTTTTTCATATTCCCAAGTGGAATCCTCATTTGGTACTCCTTCCTTTGCACTAAGTGCTCTGTTATGGTTCTGCTCATTAATTTTCTTTAGCTGCAATTTTAGGAGTGGAACTCTTGTATTGCAATTTTTTGTTCCCAAAAGTAAAGAGATGTGGATTTTCATATTGATATATCCCGTAACATCACCAATAACACCAAAATGATTAATCAAATCCATAAAAACCAAATTTGTGCAAATAATCTTTACCTCCACATTTTGGAAACTTTTTTTGAACTTTCACCCCTTTTTACTTTTGCATAATTCTTTGAAGTTGGTATTGAGTTGCCAAACTTTGAGTATCTTCAGATCCCAAGAAAATTTTAGAGAGGAACCAACATTCTTGCAGCTGCACTACTTTGATTACAATCATCTTCTCAAGTGGTGACTAAATATCCAATGCTGCTTGTTGGCCCCAAAATTGAAACCAATAAGACCAAAAATGATCCTAGGGTCCATATGATCCTGATACACGCATCGTGTGAAATGTCTACGATGAAATGAAATGAACACCAAGCATTTGAAAATTGAATCCATCTCTCAAAATGTCTCCCACATAGGAAACTGGAACACTGCTATGCAAGGATGAACTCAAACAACTGAAGGTTGGTTTTCTTTCTCAAACCAACAATTGAACTACTACTCCAAGTGAGATGAAACCAAGAAATGCCAGGATCCCATTGCTTGCATTGCACCCTTCCAAACATCATGAGTACAAAATATAGATCATAAAAGTACATAAAGACATCATATAAATGTACATCAATAATGTACCTCATCAAAGAATCATGAAGTGCTTGTACATCCAACTAAGTAGATCATCATGTGGACCATAAACACAAGCATCAAGTATTATATCATATATGCTCGAATGGCATAGGTGAGGATCTCATGTCCTATAATGCTGCTCCAAAATAATTTAATATGCATCAAAATAATAATCATCCATGTGTTCTTTAATCCAAGAAATGAATGAATAACCTCCACCAAAATATGAACCCAATAAGGAGAAAAGAAAACATGAAGAATTTAAGTGGATCAAAGAAGTCTCATCAATACACCCATGGATATGTATATCATAATGAAATAACATATTATGTTGCTTCCAATAATAATGGTCTTCAATCATATATCTCTTCACCCAAAAGTGGGATGAATTTCCTCCAACATCAAATAGACTAGGCAAGGAGAAAGACAAATCACGAGTCTCCAAGTGACTTAAGTGAACATCATAGGTGCACCCATGTAGATGTGTATCATCATAATGTAACAAAGGATGCTTCTGAAAATGTAAATAATATTGTTCTATAATCATGTCATCATCAAAAGGAGAGATATAAATTCCATACTCTTCATGTGGCACCATAAAATAGAAACCTTTCACCCTTCATTAGGATGAATGTTGCAAAATTTGGAAGTGTAGGATGTAAGAGAAAGAGCCAACTCACCCAAATAATTAGAAAGTGAAAAATTTTCATCATGTGAAGGATCCATAGGGGTAGGATTATTCACCTCCATTAAAAATGAAAAAAATTCCTCATGGGTTGGTTCCAAGGTGGTGGAATCATGCACTTCTTCAAAAAGTGTGTAACCATTTTCAAGAGGAAACTCAAGTTCCTCTTCCACCACAACAAGTGATTGGCTCTCATCAAGATAATCTTCAAACACATCAAGAACCTGAAATTTTTCATGTTTCTCATGATCCATCATGTCATGAGAATCGTCCAAGCAATCTAGCATATGACAATCTGAAACATAGGAGGAAGAACAACTATATTGCAATCTCTCAAGAAGTTGCTCATTTTGAATTTTGAGCTTATGAATATATTAATTATTCTTCAAGTAGGATTCATGTAACCATTCACTAAGCTCAATAACATTTTTTCTATAAAAAATAAAAGAAATTAAATTACCTTTGATGTTGCACATTTCTCTTTGAATCTTCTCCATGTCTTCAAGGAAGGATGGCTCCTCCAATGAAGAAAAATTTCAAAGAGAATTTGATACCAATGCTTGAGTGTCATGGAGTATGATAAGGGAATCATGGATATCCCTTTCACTCATATTCAAAGACCCTTCAATGGAGGATGTTTCATGAGACCAAACCTCCTCTTCTTCTTTCTGCTTTATTTGATCAACTTCTTGAAGCTTAAGTGGTGATGGGAAAGTTGATCTTGGTTCTTCATTATCTGTCACAAGGTATTCATCTTCATGCTCATGAGAAATTTTTTTTACAACAACATTTTCAAATCTGATCTCTATGTCACCAACATAAAGTTGTGAGCACCCATCAGTAGGTACTCCTTCATAGTTAGATGATCCATCAGTAGATTCTCTTTGATTTGCACAACCCCCATCAATAAGGATTGTGTGCTTGTATTCACTTTCCTCTTTATGTTATTCTCTGCAATCGACTTAAGGTAATTGATGCTCCACTTCATGATTCTTTGTTTCTTCCTTTAATGGTGTATCTAGGCTCTTTTCACAAGTAGGCTGATTTTTTTCATTTCATGCTCCTCCAAACTCGTGGATTGTTGATTGTCCCTTAATGAATTCACATTTGAATTATTGTTCCTAAATGAATTCACCAAATCATCAAAGTATTTAAAATTTATGGTCTTATTTTTCTTTCCATGATGGAAACTACTACTACCCTCGGTTGCTAGCTTACCCCTAAGTTGAGTAGGCATCACTTCAAACCCTTGTATAAGCTGCTTGGTCATACCTTCAAGAGCTTCATTGATGATTTTTTAAGGTCATAATTATCCCTCTTATAATCCATATGTTAAATAGGTTCCAAGACCATGCTATGATACCACTGTAATGTCCTTTTTTTGGAATTTTGGAGAAAAGTGAAATTCGAACAAAATTCGAGCTTACCTAGTCATGACTCTAGAGGGTTCCAACTTTCATATAATGGTCCCAAATTTGAATGAATATGGTGTGGTGAGTATTTAAACATCCCAAGGTGGTTTATGGATACTTTTTTTAATCATAATTTATACCTCTGCAACCTTGTTTGGCGCTGATGACAAAAAGGCAAAAAATTACTAGGAAATTGTGATGAAATCCCCCCTAAGGTGTAGTCCAACTGGGCTTCCCAACTCATGTACGAACCACCAAAATTTTTGAGAAGAGTATGAGGACTGACATAAAAATCATGTATTTTAATTAAACATGGTTATTAGTTTTGTAAACTGGTTATAGAGTTCCACATTCGTTTGATAACTTTCAGTGAAATTGCATAACTAGCTTGATTTTGACATATGAAAGCTAGAGTTAAAGTTTCAGATCAGGATGTGACATATAGGGACCATATTCAGAATACAATTTTATTCACCCATGGTATTAAACACCATATAAATCCCTTCATACAATTCCGGTATACAAATTATTCAGTATGGGAGTGAAATACATGAAAATTAGTGACTCAATGGCATGGGAATGCAAGAGATTCACATATGGATTTCTTGGATTTTGACCCACATAGAATAGGAAAATTAAACTAAAGAGTAACACATAATATATGTATTTCACAACATCATAAAACTTAGAGAACATCCCTCATACAAATCTGATACAAGACTCCTTCAAGATTGAAGCCATAGTCATGGAAACTAACGATTCAATGACATGGGAACACAAGATTTTCACCCATGATTTTATTGGATTTAGAACTACAGAGGATATGGAAATTAAATTACAGATTAATACATCATATATGGCTTTCACAACATCCTCAAACTCATAGAATATCTCTCATACAAATCTGGTATAAAACTACTTCAAGATTGAAGCCAAAATCCATGAAGACTAGTGATACAAGGGAATGAGTACACAAGATTTTCATACATGTATTTTTGATATTTCGACTTACATAGCATGTTGAAATAATATTGCAGAGCCATACATCATATATTTCTTCCCCATCGTCATAAAACTCATATAAATGTCCTCATACAAATCTGATATAAAGCTACTTTAATATTGAAGCCAAAATTTGTAAGAAGAGTATGAGGACTGACATAAAACTCATGGATTGTAATTAAATATCGTTATTAGTTCTCTAAACTGGTTATAGAGTTCCATATTCGTTTGAGAACTTTCAATGAAATTGCTTATGGGGAAATTGCATAACTAGCTTGATTTTGACATATGAAAGGTAGAGTTAAAGTTCAGATCAAGATGTGACATATATGGACCATATACATAATACAATTTGATTCCCCAATAGTATTAAACACCATATAAATCCCTTCATACAATTCTGGTATACAACTTATTCAGTATGGGAGTGAAATACATGAAAATTAGTGATTCAATGGCATGGGAATGCAAGAGTTTCACATATGAATTTCTTGGATTTTGACCCATAGAGCATAGGGAAATGAAACTAAATATTAATACATAATATATGGATTTCACAACATCATCAAACTTAGAGAACATTCCTCACACAAATCTGATACAAGACTCCTACAAGATTGAAGCCCTAGTCATGGAAACTAATGATCCAATGACATGGGAATGCAAGATTTTCACACATGATTTTATTGGATTTCGACCCATAGAGGATATGGAAATTAAATTACAGAGTAATACATCATATATGGCTTTCACAACATCCTCAAACTCATATAATATATCTCATACAAATCTGTTATAAAACTACTTCAAGATTGAATCCAAAATCCATGAAGACTAGTGATACAAGGGCATGAGTATGCAAGCTTTTCATACATGTATTTTTGATATTTCGACTTATAGAGCATGTTGAAATAATATTTCAGATCCATACATCATATATTGCTTCCCCATCATCATAAAAATCATATAAATGTCCTCATATAAATCTAATATAAAGCTACTTCAACATTGAAGCCAAATCCATGAAAACTAGTTATTCAAGAGCATGGGGAATGCGAGCCTTTCATACATGTATTTCTGATATTTCAACTTACAGAGAATATGGAGATGATATTACATAGACATACATCATAAATCAAATCCTAGGCATCAACCATCCTCAACAAGGTGCAAGAATCACTTCAACAAGTGCGCCATCAAATGAGAGCGTGTGGTAATGGAGAAGAAGGAATGAGAGAATGGGGAGATAGATGAGAGTTAAACTATATGGAAGTTAAAATTGAAAATAAAAATACACAATTAATCTCCCATGAGAGGTCTGAATTGCCTCTCCATCAACCAACTTGGAAAGGAATCCAACTCCCTCGAAATTGGTTCACGAGCAGGGAGAGTGAACACTCACTGTGCAATGGACAAGAAAAAGCTCTCCAAAATGACAATGGCCAATTAAAAAAATGATAAAAAGCTATTATAATTCCTTGTGAAATCATTTTATTAACTTAATGAGGCCTCCTAAGGTCTAATTTCCCTCCGTGAGCTTCCTCCAACTCATCTTAGTGGTTTAGTAACTCTCATGACACTTATCTTCCTCTTCATGCTCCAATTCTTTCCCCAATTTGAATGGATGCATATAACTACCAAATGTGAACAATTTGTGGATATTTTTATCCATGACATGTCATATTTTTCATATGTCAGCAATCATGTCTGAATTTTTCATACTTGTCATAGAATCTTCCATCATTTGTTGTCGTAGAGTTCATAGAGTCTCCTTACAAGTGGCACACCTTGTCTTCTAGTCTCTTCCTCTTCCATGGGAGTTACCCTCCTTTACCAATTCATATTCCTTGGATAATTATATTATATTTGACACCACATAACCATCCAATAATGTTACATTTCCCATGTGTTCGAATTTGGATGAAAATCATGCCAAGTGTGCGGGGAATCTAGTCACCCAAAGGCTCCACAAGCTTCCAAGTGTCTTCATGAATCCATGCCACCTTATTTTATTAGAATTTATCATTTATGTGACTCATTTAAATGTGAATATGATAAAATAAAGTCATTTTGGGTCCCATATCCCCTTATTACAAAATTATGTCTCCATCTCAACCGAGGGAACTAGTAGGTTGATGAAACATTATTTGCAAATAGCCTTATTTGGAAATTATTTAATTGGGGACATGCCAAATCGTTCCCACTCAAGATTTATTGTCCTTAAGAAATTCCAAGTTTGTATGCTACAATGTTTTTTCATATTCCCAAGTGGAATCCTCATTTGGTACTCCTTCCTTTGCACCAAGTGCTCTGTTATGGTTCTGCCCATTAATTTTCTTTAGCTGCAATTTTAGTAGTGGAACTATTGTATTGCAATTTTTTGTTCCCAAAAGTAAAGAGATGTGGATTTTTCATATTGATATATCCTGTAACATCACCACTAACACCAAAAGGATTAATCAAATCCATAAAAACCAAATTTGTGCAAATAATATTTACCTCCATATTTTGGAAACCTTTTATGAACTTTCACCCCTTTTTGCTTCTGTATAATTCTATGAAGTTGGTATGGAGTTTCCAAACTTTGAGTTTCTCAAGATTCCAAGAAAATTTCAGAGAGGAACCACCATGCTTGCTTCTGCACTAATCTGATCACAATCATCTTCTCAAGTGGTGACTAAATTTCCAATGTTGCTTGTTGCCCCCAAAATTGAAACCAATGAGACCAAAAATGATCCCAAGGTCCCATATGATCCTGATACATGCATCGTGTGAAATGTATATGATGAAATTCCATGAACACCAAGCACGTGAAAATTGAATCCATCTCTCAAAAGGTCTCCCACATAAGAAACTAGAACACTGCTATGCAGAGATGAACTCAAACAAATGAAGGTTGGTTTGCTTTCTCAAACCAACAATTGAACTACTGCTCCAAGTGAGATGAAACCAAGCACTGCCAGGATCCCATTGCTTACATTGCACCCTTCCAAAAATAATGAGTACAAAATATAGATCATGAAAGTACATAACAACATCATATAAATGGACATCAAGAATTACCTCATCAAAGAATCATGAAAGTGCTTCTACATCTAAGTAAGTAGATCATCATGTGGACTATACACACAAAGATCAAGTATTATATCTACTATGCTCCAATGACATAGGTGAGGATCTCATGTCCTATAATGCTGCTCCAAAAGAATGTAAGATGCATCAAAATAATAATCAACCATGTGTTCTTTCAGCCAAGAAGCGAACAAAGAACCTCCACCAAAATATGAACCCAATAAGGAGCAAAGAAAACCTGAAGAATTCAAGTGGATCAAAGAAGTCTCATAAATACACCCATGAATATGTATATCATCATGAAATAACAGAGGATGTTTCTTCCAATAATAATTTTCTTCAATCATATATCTCTTCACCCAAGTTTGGGATGAAGTTCCTCCAACATCAAATAGACTAGGCAAGGAGCAAGAAAAATCATGAGTCTCCAAGTGTCTCAGGTGAACATCGTAGGTGCACCCATGTTAGAACAATAATCCAACACTTAGTACCTTAGTCTAGGTCCCTAGTCAATTTTATTTGCATTTGTACATTAATACACTATGGTTTGGAGTTAGGTAGCTTAATTGGGAAAAATAACTAGTTAAATTGGAGCTTTCACACCTACATGAGCGCTCCAGCCCAATCAAAATCCACATGTGTGCCCTCATTCATTGTTGGTGCACTCATATTCATTGAATTTGGTCATTTTAGTTGACTAGGAGTGCTAGGGGTGTATTTATCCCAATTTTGGACTGTTTTGAGCATTTAATGCCCACCTAGAGCCTCTCACTCACCTTATTTTGAACACCCACGCATGCCAAGGAGTAATTATTGCTCCAAGTCACTTCAGCCACATCCACACCTCCATTCATGACCATTTGGGCTGAGTTGGAGTGAGTTTGGCCCACCTAGGGGGGAGTGAGGGCAATTTGGCCAATTTCACATGTACAGTCATTTTGGGATTCCTAAGCCCCACGAACCACTTCAGATGTAATATGAACCTATTAATAACATATTCACATGTTAGTCAATCTGATAATAACTAATTTCAGTTCACATTCCATGTGTAAAATTGTTCTTCTTTCATGGTATTTTGCCGTGTTTGCAAGTAATTCGATTTATGAGTTTCTGTGAGGATCCTAGATCTTGCTATAGATTGAAATTCTCACATGGTATCAGAGATGAGTGGATTTTAGTGAGTTGCAGATCAATTTTGAGCATTTGAGTTGCCAATAATTCTAGATAAAATTGAGTGTTTTTTGCAGGACTTTCAACAATTTTCTCATCATTAGTGCAAGAAGAAATGGAAGCAACCCAAATATTGCTTACCCCCTTCAATTTATTCGATTGGAAGGAATAAATGGTTATTCAATTGAGATCCAAGGGTCTCTATAGAGTTACCATGGGCACAGAAGTGGAGCCAAACTCTGCTGTAGAGAAATCCAAGTACTTCAATAGACTTGATATTGTTGGTTGTGGAGCCTGATATTCCAAATCCAGAGATGTTATTCAGCTGTGTTTAAAACCCAGGTTTATTGTACACTCGTTCCCCAACCTTGGGGTTCGGGGGCGAAGCCCCCAAGAAAAGCTTTTGGGATGTTTGTTGGCCAACAGTTTTGTTGACCCATGGTATTGGGTTAACCATAGTATTTTTCCCATGGTATTTCCCTTATAAAAGAAAGAATTGTAACACGACTATACATGGTATTGTAGCATTGTAAACAATATTTGTGATTATGTGAGAGAGACTGCGAGAGCGTGAAGAGGAAGTGCAACGATGTTGCTGTAGGTTGTATCAAGTTCATCTTTCTTGATGGTAATAAAAGGACTGGAAATTTATGTGTGGACGTAGCCCATCTTTTGGGTGAACCACGTTATATTTGTGTCTCTCTATAATGTGTTAAATGTGTTTTTGCATCTATTTTAATGATTTAACTATATAATTGTTATTGCTCTGCGGTCCTATTTTCTAACAATTGGTATTAGATCCAAAAGGTCTATTTGGATGGTAAACTCGTAGGAAATAAGGGTTCTAGGTTCGAGTGGGAGCAATGGCGGAAGAAGGAAAGTTTAGGGTCGAGAAATTTAATAGCCAAAACTACCAGTTATGGAAGATGCAAATGGAGGGCTATCTGTACTAAAAGGATCTGTACCTACCATTGGGAGGAAAAGCAAAACAACTGACGACTATGAAGGATGAAGAATGGGAGGTTCTTGAAAGAAAGGAACTGGGAGCAATATGGTTGTGCCTAGATTCATCGATGGCTTTCAATATTTCGAAAGAAAAAACAACAGAGGGTGTGATGAGTGCATTGGGTAAGATCTACGAAAAACCCTCAGCTTCCAACAAGGTATTTTTAATGAAGCATTTATTTAATATGAATATGTCAGAAGGTGGATCTGTTGCTGACCATTTAAATGAGTTTAATAAACTTACCAATTAGTTAAGTTCTGTAAAAGTGAACTTTGATGATGAGGTTAGGGCTCTTCTAATATTATGCTCATTGCCAGAAAGATGAAATAGCTTGGTCATGGATGTAAGTAACTCTGTCCCTAGTTCAAACACTCTTAAGTTTGATGATGTTGTTGGTGTTATTATTAGCGAGGAAATGCGAAGAAAAAACATAGGTGAGACATCAGGTAATGCGTTGACCATGAAGAGCATAGGGAGAAAAAATGAGAGAGGAAGGAGCCCAGGAAATCGCAGCAAGTCTAAAAAAGGCAGATCCAAGTCGAGATTCAGAAAAATAGAGTGTTAGAACTGTGGTAAGAAAGGACATCTAAAGAAAGACTACAGAGCACCAAAGAAGAAAGGTGAGAGGCAACAAGAGACTACTCAGGAAGCGAATGTAGCAGTTGATGTGTTACAAGATGATTTGATCCTTGCATTAGATAATACTAGCGATTACTGGGTAGTAGATTCAAGGGCTTCATGTCATGCTACACCCCATAGGAAATTCTTTCATGATTATGTCAAAGGTGATTTTGGACATGTTTTATTGGGGGATAATGAACCATGTAAAATTTTTGGAAAGGGTAAGGTACAAATTAAGTTAAATAATGGAAGTGAATGGCTACTAAAAGATGTAAGGCACATTCCTACTATGAAAATAAATCTGATCTCAACAGGGAAGTTGGGAGATATTGGTTGTTTGTCTACATTTGGAGAACGTGGTGGAAAATCACTAAAGGATCACTGGTAATAGCTAAAGGAGATAGGGTAGGTATGTTATATTTATGTCCTCATAATACCGATTATTCTATCTCTGTAGATTCCACAGAAATAGGTGCGGCGTTGTGACATCATAGGCTTGGCCACATGAGTGAGAAGGGGATGCAGATTCTCCACTCAAGGAAACTGGTTTCAGATTTGAAGCAGGTAAGTTTGGAATTCTGCGAGAACCATGTTTATGGAAAATAGGAGAGAGTTAGATTTCTCAGGGTTGGGAAACAAAAGAAGAGTGAAAAGTTAGAGCTTTTGCATACATATGTATGGGGACCATCTCAGGTACAATCTATAGGTGGCTCTCGTTATTATGTTACTTTTATTGATGATGCGACTAGAAAAACTTGGGTTTATTGCATTAGATAGAAATATGATGTGTTTGATACTTTTAAGAAGTGGAAATATTTGGTCGAGAATGAGACAGGAAAAAGGTTGAAATGTCTCAGATCTGATAACGGAGGTGAATACTGCAACAAGGAGTTTGATAGTTACTGTTCACACAATGGGATTCATAGAGAGAAGACAGTCCCTGGAACACCACAAGAAAATGGTGTGTCAGAAAGGATGAACAAAATGATCATGGAGCGTGCAAGGTGTATGATATTGCATGCAGGGTTTCCCTTACAGTTTTGGGCTGATGTTGTAAACACTGCAGCTTATTTAATAAACAGAGGGCCTTCAAGCACTTTGGATGGTGGGATTCTAGAGGAGGCATGGACAGGTAAACACGTAAAATACTCATTTCTGAGAAATTTTGATTGTGAAGCATTTTTCCATATTGACAAATATGATATAACAAATCTTGAAGCTAAATCCAAGAAATGTACGCTTATTGGATACGGAGTTGATGATTTTGGTTATCGCTTATGGGATTTGTAAAATTACAAAATCATTAGGAGTAGAGATGTAGTATTCAATGAAAAGGTTATGTACAAATATCAGTTGCAGGGAAAGAAAGTGGAAAAGGAAAAAACAAAGTACATAGTGCTTGATGAAATCAAAGAAAATGAAGTTCCAAAAGCACCAGAAAATCAAGAACAATAGCAGGTACCTGAAACTCTTGCAACTGTAAGAAAATCTACCAAGTTAAGTAGACCTCCTGAATGATTCTCTCCTTCACTGTATTATTTATTGATGACTGATTCTAGTGAACCAAAATGTTATGAAGAGGCAGTGCAGATAGAAACTAGAAATAAGTGGGAGTAAGGCATGAATGAGGAGATGGACTCATTGGTAAGAAACCATACTTGGGATTTGGTTCAGTTTCCTACATAAAAAAGGGCATTGTAGGATAAATGGGTTTATAGGTTGAAGGAAGAAGATGGAGGAAAGAAGCAGTACAAGGATAGACTTGTTGTAAAGGGGTTTGCACAAAAGAAAGGTATATACTTTGATGAAATATTTTCTCCTATTGTTAAAATGATTTCAATTATAACTATTTTAAGTCTAGTGGCGGTAGAGGATTTGCATCTTAAACAATTAGATGTAAAAATAGCCTTTCTCCATGGGGATTTGGAGGAAGAGATTTATATGTAGCAACCATAGGGGTATGAGGTCAAAGGAAAGGATAATTTGGTTTGCAGGATGAAGAAGAGCTTGTATGTCCTGAAGCAAGCTCCAAGGAAGTGTTATTTAAAATTTTATAGTTTATGACAAAACAAGGTTATGATAGATGATATTCTGACCACTGTGTTTATTTCAAGAGGCTAGATAGCGGAAGATATATTATCTTGTTATTGTATGTGGATGAAATGCTTGTTGCAGGGTCTAACATGCAGGATATAAATGTGCTCAAAATAAAACTAGATAAATCATTTGCGATGAAGGATTTGGGTGCTGGAAAGCAAATCGTTGGTATGAAAATAACAAGAGACAGGAAAAATTGCAAATTGACGTGTCTCAAGGTGAGTACATAGAAAAGGTGTTGCAGAGGTTTAGAATGCAGAATGAAAAACTAGTTAGTACACCTTTAGCCAGCCATTTCAAACTAAGTAAGGAGATATGTCCAGAGACACAGGAAGAGATGATTACATGTCCAGGATTCCCTATTCATCAGTAGTTGGAAGCTTGATGTATGCCATGGTGTGCACAAGACTAGATATTACACATGCAGTGGGAGTTATGAGCAGGTATATGAATAATTCAGGTAAAGAACATTGGAAAGGAGTACAGTGGATTCCCAGGTATTTGAGAGGTACCACTTCTCACGCATTATGTTTTGGAGGTTCAGGTACTGTTCTACAGGGATATGTTGATGCAGACATGGCCGATGATAAAGACAACAGGAGGAGCACTATAGGGTACGTGTTTACTGTGGGTGGAAAAAAATAAGTTGTATTTCAAGACTACAATAGGTTGTTGCACTTTCAACAACGAAAGCACTGAGAGTATGTTGCTGCTACAGAGGCCACTAAGGAGATGATTTGGTTGCAGAGATTCATGGAGGAATTGGGTAAGAAGCAAGATAATAGTAGGATATATAGTGACAGCCAGAGTTCCATTCATCTTGCAAATAACTCAGCCTTTCATTCGAATACTAAACATATATAGCTCAAGTACCATTTCATAAGATTTGTTCTAGATGAAGAACTTTTAAAATTGGAAAAGATACATACTAGCCAGAATCCTGTAGACATGTTGACGAAGGGAGTAACCAGAGAGAAACTGAGTTCCTACTCAGTTTCTATTGGCCGTCAAGCATGAATGTGGAAATAAGAAATTTTCCAAGTCCAAGGTCCAGAGCATAGTCTAACAAGTGCAACCTTGGTGGAGTTGCTGTGATCAATCTCTAAGTGGGATATTGTTGGTTATGGATCCTGATCTTCTAGATCCATAGATGTTATTCAACTGTTTTTGTACCCCAGGTTTACTTTACACTCATCCCCCAACCTTGGGGTTTGGGCCAACACGGTGAAAAATGGGGTTCGAGGGAGAACCCCCCGATAATTTTCTTTGGGATGTTTGTTGGCCAATAGTTTTGTGGACCCACGGTATTGGGTTGACCGTAGTATTTTCCCATGGTATTTCCCCTATAAAATAAGTCATTGTAACATGGTTGGACATGGTATTGTAGCATTGTAAAAAATCTCTGTGATTGTGTGAGAGAGACTGTGAGAGCGTGAAGAGGAAGTTCAGCGGTGTTGCTACAGGTTGTATCCCTTCATCTTTCTGGACGGTAATAAAAGGACTGGAAATTTTTGTGTTGACATATCCCATCTTTTGGGTGAACCACGTTATATCTGTGTCTCTCTGTAATGTGTTAAATATGATTTTGCATCTTGTTTAATGATTTAACTGTATAGTTGTTATTGCTCTGCATTCCTATTTTCTAACAGATGAAGCCTATGGATTGATATGTCTGAGTATTTTAAGAGAGATCTTATTTTATATAGATAGTATGACAACCCCAAATGAAGTCTATGTTAAACTAGAATCACTCTTTGGGAAAACTAATGAATTAAGAGGACATCAGCTTGAAAATGAGCTCATAACCCTGAGCCCAGCGCATTTTGAAACTATCTAGGAGTTCTTCACCAAGTTCAAGTCTCTAGTGCTGCAGCTGAAGCAATGTGGTATTGAGAATAAATAATATCAGTTGATATTGTCCATCCTTTCGAAGTTAGGATCAAAATTTTCAATGTTTGTAAGCACCTTTCATTCCGACAAATTGACACTTCGAAACTAGAAGATGACAACACTAGCCAGCTTCATGGAATCCCTCACCTAGGAGCAAGACAAGCTAGTTCAAATGGGCACCATCAAAGCTAAGGATCAAGCTTTGGCAATGGGTGTTTCATATGCCTCCAAGGGAAAGAAGAAGGAAAATAATTCGAAGCAGCCAGAGAAGAGGAATTCTGAAAAACCCAAATCCAGTGATGGGGGCTTGAATACTCCTAAGGATAAGGACAAGAAAGGGAAAGAGAAAACCAAATGCACATATTTCCACAAGGTATGGCATATCGAGAGATCCTGCATGAAAAAAACCATTGATAAGATGGCACAACTGTTGGAGAAAAACAACATCCTTGTCCCTGATGGTGCAAGGAAGAAAGATGGCACCTTCAGTTCAGACAACAGGGAGAATTCCATGCCTTGGTAGTAGGTACTTCTAATTCCTCAACCTTCATCATTGATTCATGGGAATCTATACAAATGGTTTCCACCAGAAAGCTCTTCTCCTCCATACATTCAAATACTGGCCCAATAGTTCGAATGGGAGATGACTCTGAAATCCAGACCAAAGGAATTGGTAGGATTGATTTGGAGCATGGTTATTTTAGTGATGTGCTCTATGTACCAAATTTGGTAGAAAATTTGTTGTTAGTATATCAAATGACTCATACAGGAGAAGACAAGAGAGTGACATTCACTCCTGACTTGATAGATATTGTAGAAATCTCATCCAACCAATTTGTGGCAATTGGGTATGTAGACCACCAAGAGAGGATGTACAATTTCTTGAATTTCCTCCCTAGTACTAGTGATCAAGTGCTCCTCTCTCATTCCAATGAGATCTCCAAGCTATGGCATGAAATGTTGATACACATGAAATACAAGTATCTACAATCATTGCACAAAGATGAGATGGTAGAAGGACTTCCTCAAATCAAATCATCAAATGGAGCTTGCATTGGGTGTGTAGTTGAGAAGCATCCAAAGCGCAACTATGAGAAGGGGAAGCAAGGGAGAGCCTCAAAACCTCTTGGATTGGTACATTCAGACTTGATTGGTCCTCTACCCACTCCCTCTTGTGGTGGATTAAGGTATGTACTCACATTCATTGATGACTACTCGATATTCTAGTGGGTATACTTCCTAAAATTGAAATCTGAAGTTTTGGAGAAATTGAATATTTGGAAGGCCTTGTTGGAAAATTTGGGTTATAGTTGTCATTGATGTCAAAGGTGTTCATGAATGACAAAGGAATAACCAGTGGATATGATGGCGAGACAAAAATAGTGAAAAACTAAAGTAGTGATGACATGGCATGATGATGAGGTTTCATAGTTATCTGCATGAGATCCAATGAATGAGGATCAATCTTGGTATAATTCGCAAAGATAGAATGTAGATACAAATTATTTCTAGAATGGACGGTTAGGAAGCATCCTGTAGAAGATCCGACGGTTAGTAAGAATCCCGAAAAATATAGGTGAAAAAGCCAAAGTTCTGAAAAAGATCAAAATCAAACGGCTAGGGATAAATTCGCAAGGAAATCAACGGTCTAGGAAAAATTAGAAAAATGTGATCCTGCATCCCGCATCCCGCATCCTACAATCCTGCATCCTGCATCCTCAATATCCTCAATATCAATGGTCAAAATTAGAAAAATGTGATCCTGCATCCCGCATCCTACAATCCTCAATATCAATGGTCAAGAAATACTCTGCAAAATATTGACGGTGTGGAAGAAAAAATGCAGGAAGAAAATTGCGGAAGTAACATATTTAATGAACCCGCATCCCGCATCCCACAATCCAGAAGATCAGATGGCTGAGATTAGTTTTGATAAAAAGAGATCGACGATGCAGAAGGAAAATGTGGGAAGGGAATTTCGGAAATAATGTTTAAATATTAAATGAACCCACATCCCTCATTCCACAATCCGAAAGATCGAACGACTGAGATTAGTTTTGCTAAAATGAGATTGACCGTGCGGAAGGAAAATGTGGAAAGGGAATTTTATAAATAACTTTTGAAGATTCAATGAACCCGCATCCCTCATCCTGAATTCCAAAAGATCAACGGTCATGGAAGAGCCTGCAGGAGATCAATGGTGCAGATCGATTGTTGCGGAAAGATGATTGCGGAAAGTAGAAAGTCAAAGTTTTGAAGAGTTGGGTTTCTGCATCCCACAATCCAAAAAATAGAAGATCAACGGACAAGAAAATGTCTGACGAAGATCAACGGTGGGGAATCATTGATGAGTAAATCATGGTGCGGAAATACGATTTCGAGGAGGAAATCTATGTGCTATATCGACGGACCGGGGAGATTCAAAATTAGATCAAATGACCTGGATTGATTCTAGAGAAGGAGATTGCGGAAGCATAAGAAAATGTTAAACATGACTGCTGAAATGAATTATGAGATGTGGGAAGAATGAAATGATGCTTTTGCTGAAAATTATCAATGAAATGACGTGACTTTTGAATAGGTAAGTTAATGAATCGTTGTGTCTGTAAGTAAACAGTCACGATCCAGAACAAAGGAGCGTAGCTATGAAGATATGCATTGATGGGAAATAGGTAACGAGTATTTATTGTATGAATGTGTAAAGAATTAAGATGTCTCTGTTAGCAAGTTAAACAGATCCCAAAGTGAATAGTTTTCAACTGTTCCAAAAGACTGAGATATTCAGTTTAGGGTGGCAGGGTGGTGCTAGGGTAGGCCAAAGGTGTACAAGGGGTTGAAGCCTCCCTCCAGTCATAGCTGGAGAACAGGCTGTTGTAGCATCCTTGTCTATTGAAGCAGAAAGAAAACCACAAGGGTGTTGTAGCATCCTAGTCTGTAGTTGCGGGAAAAACCTAGGGTGTGTTTTTGCATCCTTTCTGTTGCAGCAGATACATTTTTTTGTAAATTCATCTTATTAATTAGTTTGTGTTGGTGGTTTTCTCTTTTGAGGTTTCCACGATAAATCCATGTCTTGTTTGTTGATTCTGTGTATTTTAAAGTAAAAACTGACAACACTGATTCACCCCCCTCTCGGTATTGTGGGATAAACCAACAATTGGTATTAGAGTTGGTTCCTTCACCACAGTTTAACCACTGGAAGGAAGATCCCATCCAAAAATCATAATGGATCAACAAGAAGGTTTGTCCACTAATAAACCTCCACTATTACTGGAGAAAATTATTCCTATTGGAGTGTAAGGATGAGGTGTCATCTGATGTCCCTGGGATGGAAGGTTTAGGCAGCAACACAAAAGGATCAGAACATAGGAGACCAATACCCTACTGACACAGTTGAACTAGGTGAATATGAAGGTAATGCCAAAGCCTTAAACGCAATCTTAAGTGGTTTAACAAACTTGGTATTTACTAAAGTGATGCAATGCACATCTGCCAAAAAAGATTGGGACAAGTTGAAAATTATCTATGAAGGAGAATCTAAGGTCAAAGAATCTAAAATCCAAACTTATAAAGGTCATTTGAAAGTCTTAAAATGAAGGAAAAAGAGAATATTGGCGAATATATTCTTTGTGTAGATGAAGTTGTTAATGCAATCAGAGGTCTTGGAGGAAAATTAAAGGAGAAGGAAGTAGTAAGCAAGGTACTAAGAACATTACCAATGAGATATGATCCAAAGGTATCCACCCTAGAAGAACGAGATGATATTAAAAAGGTAACAGTAGATGAGATACATGGAATCCTTACTGCGTATGAAATGAGAACATGACAAAATGGATCTTCAAGAAAAGAAGAATCCTTTCACATTAATAAACTTGAGAGAGGAACTGGAAAATACAAGGGGAAGTTACCTCTAAAGTGTTTTAATTATGGAAGGATTGGACATTTTTCCTCTAAATGCTCCTACACTAAACAAGATGAGAATGAAGGTAAGGAAAATTCGAAGTGCAAAATGGGTAAATCAGGAAACAAGGAAAAATACCATGGGAAAAAGAAAATTGTTTACACCATGGAAGACAATGAAGATTCAGATGGAATTGAAGCTAAAGAAATTGAAGTTTTATTCATGGGACTAAATAATCAAGCCTCAAGTAGTGACTCAGATATGGAAGGAGAAGTAGACCTAAGAGTTGAACTTGTTAGCGCCCTTGAAGAACTTGAGAAATGTAGTAAAAATAATAGACAGTCAAATATTCTCATCAGTCAGTTAAAAGTTCAACTCCTAGATGCCAAAAAGTTTGAGGAGGAACTAAACCTACAACTCAAAATAAGAGTATAGGAGTTTGAAAATATTGCAAAAGAAATCATGCAATTCAAGAGAAAACTTGATGAAGGATCTATCAAATCAAAGTTTGAGAATAGCTCAAGGATTCTAGATGACATTCTGAGTAGCCAAAGACCATCGGGTGATAGGTATGGTTTGGGGTTCATTAAAGAAAAGAAGCCAAAAAGTTTTCCTATCACAAATCAAGAAATAAGTAAGAAAAGCTATGGTGAAGTACTAAAGACTCCAGCTAAAAAGGAAAGAAGCAAGAAATATGGCTTAATTTATCAAGATAAAAAAGAAATAATCTAGCACCCAACAGAGCAAATAGATATCTATAGATATTTTTAGGTCACTGCTTTGCTTGTAATAATTTTGGTCATAAAGCCTCAAACTGCAGAACTGAAAGAAAGGTTTCTGAATTCAAGAATATGTCATCAAGTAATGAGTCAAAAGGAAATAAGAATATTTTTACATTACTTAAAAAAATATGACATGGAATGTTATAAATGTAATAACCATGGGAATATGGAAAGGGATTGTAAACTGAATACACATACAAGGAATACTGTTGCAATCAAACCTCAGAACACCAAACACAAGAAGAATTGGAAAGAGAAGGAAGAATTGGAAAGTTCCATGATTAATTTATGTGCAATCGAAGCCAAAACTTATGGCACTTAGACAGTGGTTGTTCAAAACATATGATTGGTGACTCAAGAAAATTCATAACACTAAAAGATAATAAGGGAAAAGTCACTTTTGGAGCTAGTCTCTCTTCCAAAATAATCGGCAAAGGAACAACTGTTGTCAACATCAAGATCAAAGCAGAAAATGTGTTACTAGTTGAAAACATCAAGCCTAATCTTCTTAGTGTAAGTCAAACATGAGACCAAGGATACAGTTGCATTTTTTACTCAGAAAAATGTGAAATCAAGAATAAGAAATCAGAAAAGGTCAATGGCATTGCTACGAGAAATACAAACAATGTATACATCTTGGAAAATGAAAACCAAAGCTACCAAAGTATGGTAGATGAAAGTTGGTTATGGCACAGATGGTTGGGACATTTAAGTTTGGACAATATTACCAAAGGAAGCACAAAGGAAGCTGTAAGAGATCTACAAAAATTTGTAGTTCCTCTAAACTCAGTATGCAAACACTGTCAACATGGGAAGAAAAACAGATCCACTTTCAAGATAAATGAACATATGACCTCACATCCTCTGGAAATTCCACACACAGACATTTGCGGACCAACCAGAACTGAAATCCTACAAGGAGATCACTATTTCATGTTGCTCATTGATGATTACACAAGGATGACATGGGCAGAATTCCTAAAATAAAAATCAAAAGCCTTTGAAAAGTTTAAAATATTCAAGGCAATCGATGAAAATGAGTTTGGTATGAAAATCAAGTGTCTTAGATCAAATAATGGGGAAGAATTTAATTTCAATGAGTACAATGAATTCTGTGAAGATCATGGAATTAAGAGACAATTTTCAGCCGCAAAAACTCCTCAGCAGAATGGGGTTGTTGAAAGGAAAAACAGAACAGTCCAGGAAGCTGCCAGAACAATGCTTAATGAAGCAAAACTGTCAGATTCATTTTGGAGAGAAGTTGTATACACAACTGTATACACACTTAACAGAGGGAAACTCAGAGTAAATAAGGATAAGACCCCCTACGAATTGTGGTATGGAAGACTAGCCTCAGTCAAATATTTTAAGGTATTTGGCAGTAACTGTTTCATCAAAAGAAACGAGGATGACCTTGGAAAGTTCGACTCCAGGACTGATGAAGGAATATTTTTAGGATACTCATCCACCAAAAAGGCATATATGTGCTACAATAATAGGTTACATAAAATTGTAGAAAGTGCTGATGTAAAAGTAGATGATATAAAACCAAGGAAAGAGAAAAATATTGACAACATTAGAAATACATGTGATGATGAAATTAGAGACTCGAAAAAGGATGAAATCATTCATAACAAAGAAGAAGACAAAGAGAAGGAAGATACAAAGGAAGATGATGAAGAATTTCCTAGACCTGACACTAAAAATCCTTCTAGAAGGATACACAAGGATCATCCGGAGTCACAGATCATGGGTGATAAAAATGTTGGGGTCAAAACAAGGAGACAACTACTAGATATAGAACAAGCCATACTCTCAATAGTGGAACCCAAGATATTTACAGAAGACACCAAAAGTGATGAATGGGTCAAAGCCATGAATGAAGAACAAGATCAGATTGAGAAAAATGAGACCTAGGAACTTGTCCCAAGACCTAAAGATAAGAACATTGTAGGAACCAAAAGGATTTTCAAAAATAAGTTCAATCAAGATGGTCAAGTAATAAGGAACAAAAAAAGATTGGTGTGCAAGGGGTATGCCAAAGTAGAAGGCAATGATTTTGACGAAACCTATGCTCCTGTAGCTCGACTTGAAGTAATCAAAATGTTTTTAGCACTGTCATGCCATATAAACTTCAAAGTATATCAAATGGATGTCAAGTCTGCATTCTTAAATGGAAAAATAGAAGAAGAAGTATATATTGAACAACCTGAAGGGTTTCTCTTGTCAGAGAACAAAGACTATGTCTGTAAACTGAAGAAGGCTCTCTATGGTCTCAAACAAGCTCCAAGAGCATGGTTCTCAAGACTAGACAGTTGCTTAACACAACAAGGTTGTAAAGACGAGCCACTGAAAGTAATCTTTATCTAAAGATCGAAGATAAAAATATGATCATTGTTGTTGTCTATGTGGATGATATCATATTTGGGAACAATCTTCAAATCCTAAGTGTAGATTTTGCCTTTGAAATGAAGAAAGAATTCGAAATCTCAATGTTGGGTGAATTGACATTCTTCTTAGGATTACAAGTCTACCAAACAGACGAAGGAATTTTCATATCTCAAACTAAGTACATCAAATATATGTTGAATTTTTTAAAATGGAAGATTCCAAACCTATTGGTACTCCAATGGTCACTAGTTGCAAGTTAAGTAAGGATGACGAATCTTTGGAAGTAGATCATACCATGTTTAGATCCATGATTGGTAGTCTTCTATATGTGACAACCACAAGACCAGATGTTATGCAAGCTATTCGATTGTTGGTTAGTTTCCAATCATCTCCCAAAGAAACACATGTAACATCGGTGAAAAGGATTTTCAAATATCTAAAAGGTACTATGGAGTATGGTTTATGGTATCCAAAAGGACAAGACTTCACCTTGAAGGGATTTACTGATGCAGATTGGGCAAGAAGTGTTGACGATCGAAAAAGTACTAGTGGAGCAACATTTTTTCTGGGAAATTGTTTAGTAT
Organism: Pseudotsuga menziesii; assembly: GCA_001517045.1. Classification (NCBI taxonomy): domain Eukaryota; kingdom Viridiplantae; phylum Streptophyta; class Pinopsida; order Pinales; family Pinaceae; genus Pseudotsuga; species Pseudotsuga menziesii. Next base: position 140,943 of record LPNX010943377.1, read on the forward strand.
CATGGTCAAGTAAAAAACAATCCTCCATTTCACTCTCTACAGCAGAAGCAAAATATATTGTTGCTGCCTCATGTTGCACTCAGGTTATTTGGATAAGACAAACCCTAGAAGATCTACTTGTAAAATATGAACATCCAATAGTGATCAACTATGATAACACTAGTGCTATAAATATGTCTAAAAATCCTATCATGCNATAAGTGAAAAGGTATCTCAAAACACTGTCAAATTAGAATACATTGACACAAAAGAACAGATTGCTGACATTTTCACCAAACCACTACCTAAGCAAGTCTTTAAGCGTCTTAGACATAAAATGGGAGTAATTCCATTACAAAAGTACTAAGAGGAAAAAGCTCAGTCTCAGGGGGAGAAATGCTGACAGGGGGAGCTGTCAAACAGAAAAGTTCCTTTGTCATTGTTGTGAAATGGGGAGAATGTTTACAGGTTTCCATCAATGCCAAAGAGGGAGATTGTTGGAAAATTTGGGTTATAGCTATCATTGATGTCAAAGGTGTTCATGAATGACAAAGGAATAACCAGTGGATATGATGGCGGGACAAACTCAGTGAAAAACTAAAGTAGTGATGACATGGCACGATGATGAGGTTGCATAATTATCTGCATCAGATCCAACGAATGAGGATCAGTCTTGGTATAATCCACAAAGACAGAATGCAGATCCACATTAGTTTTAGAATGAAGGGTTAGGAAGCATCCTGCACAAGATATGATGGTTAGTAAGCATCCCACAAAAGATAGGCGAAAAAGCCAAAGTTTTGCAAAAGATGAAAATCAGATGGTCAGGGATAAATCCACAAGGAAATCAACGGTCCAGGAAAATGAAGAAGTCCAAAGTAGGAAAATGTGATTCCACATCCCTCATCCCGCATCCCACAATCCACAATATCAACGGTTAGGAAAGAATTCACAAAATATCGACGGTGTGGAAGAAAAAATGCGGGAAGAAAATTGCGGGAAGAAAATTGCGGAAGTAACGGATTTTATGAACTCGCATCCCGCAATTCGGAAGATCGGACAACTGAGATTAGTTCCGATAAAAAGAGACCGACGGCGTGGAAAGAAAATGTGCAAAGGGAATTTTGGAAATAATGTTTAAAGATTCAATGAACCCGCATCCTGCATCCCACAATCCAGAAGATTGGACGGCTGAGATTAGTTCCGTTAAAAGGAGATCAACGGTGTAGAAGGAAAATGCGGAAAGGGAATTTCAAAAATGACTTTTGAAGATTCAATGAACCCGCATCCCGCATCCCACATCCTGAATTCTGAAAGATCAACGGTCATGGAAGAGCTCGCATGAGATCAATGATGCAGATCAATTTCTGTGAAAAGACGATTGCAGAAAGCAGAAAGACGAAGTTTTGAAGAGTTGGGTTCCCACATCCCGCAATCCGCAAAATAGAAGATCAACGGACAGGAAAATGTCTAACAAAGATCAACGGTGGGGAATCATTGATGAGGAAATCATGGTGCGGAAATACAATTTTGAGGAGGAAATCTATGTGCTAGATCGATGGACCGAAGAGATTCAAAATTATATCAAACGACCTGGATTAATTCTGGAGAAGGAGATTGCGGAACCATCAGAAAATGTTAAACATGATTGCTGAAATGAATTCTGAGCTATGGGAAGAACAAAATGATGCTTTTGCTGAAAATTATCAATGACATGACGCGACTGTTGAATATGTAAGTTAATGAATCGTTGTGTCTATAAGAAAATAGTCACGATCTAGAACGAAGGAGCACAACTGTGAAGAGATGCGTTGATGGGAAATAGGTAACGAGTATTTATTGTATGAATGTGTAAAGAATGAAGATGTCTCTGTTAGCAAGTTCAACAGAGCCCAACGTGGATAGTTTTCAAATGTTACGAAAGACTGAGAAATTCAGTTTAGGGTGGCAGGGTGGTACTAGGGCAGGTCACAGGTCTGAAGGGGGTTGTAGCCTCCCTCTAGTCGTAGCTGGAGAACATGGTGTCATAGAATCCTTGTCTATTGAAGTAGGTAGAAAACCACAAGGGTGTTGTAGCATCCTAGTCTGTAGTTGCAGGAAAAACCTAGGGTGTGTTTTTTCATCGTTTCTGTTGCAGTATACACACAATTTTGTAAATTCATCTTATTAATGAGTTTATGTTGGTGGTTTTATATTTTGAGGTTGTTTCCGCCTTTCACACACCTGGTGGGGGACGTGGCAGAAATATTCAAGCCACTAGGTGTGTCCTTGGGGGAAAGTATCGAGTCAAGGCTGTCACCTTGTTCTTGACTCCTCCGTTTAGGCTCAACTCCTAACGAAGACAAGGGGGGTAGACCCTATTAAGTTAATAAGGAAAATTACTTTAGTATGATGATGTTAAATTGAGATAATTGCTTAGGAATTTGAAATTAACCATAAATAACCATAGATGACAAGATGAAAAATAAGCACAATAAAGCACAATGCTGAGACACAATATATATATATATATATATATATCAAAAGATTTGAACACAACCAGTGCCTTAAAAATGGAGTCATAAACTAATCAAAGTACTTGCATGTTCTTGGAGAGAATGTTTTACGATTGCCTCTTGGTAAGTTTTAAGTTAATGTGAAATATGAGTGGATTAAAATTAGGCGAGGGGGGACTCCAGATATACCCGAGGGGTACTTGGAGTATGTCCAAAAATAAGCCTTCACGCTACCCGCAAGGAATGTGTGGGATAAATGGAGTCTTTGAGAATGTGTTCATAATACACACAAAGGTGTAACATAGATCAGCACCACGAGGTCATTGTCAAGGAGTTCCCACTTCCTTTGGGTATTTTTCCACCGTTTACGGTTTGATAGAGGCGTTGGATTTTTGCCTTATGGTGGTTAATTGGGGAAGGTGAAGACTAATTAATCTAGTGATTCACGTTGATTTTTATGCAACTTGATTGATCGAACAAACCGCATCCAAGTGCAGAGCATACACGCTGGAGTCTTGTCAATTTTAGTAAATTTTAAAGGATGAGTTTTTTAGAAAGAAAAAACCTTCTAGAAACCTCTTTCGGTCCAAGTGGACCTCAGTTGGGGAATCAAGGAAAGGGTTGATTTTAAAATATTGTTTGCAGAGATTAATAATAAGCAGCAAAAGGAAGCAAACCACAAGTTTTCTAATTAGTCCTACCACGCATCTCTTTCCCCTTTCGGGTCAATCAGGAAGTCATGGGGTAAGTATTAAAGTTACTTTGATAATGTAATATGTAATATATGATAAATTAATCAAATAATATTATTATGCATCAATGAAACTAATCTAGAGTGAAAAGAAATAAGAAAATGCAAAAAACGACAAAAATGCGTGAATCCCCTAAGGGGGGATGGGGAATGTGCTCGAAAGAGCCTATTCAGAGAAATTTTTTATTATCTATTGTTACAATATCAAAAAAATTATCTGAATCCTCTTGGTTCTTATATAGGATGAAATCAAGATCTTACAAATTGCCCAAAATTAAAATTACAGTCAAAAGGGAGACCCCTGGGGGGATTTAGATGACCCAAAAGCCACTTTCAAACAACAAATTCTCCTTTTTCTGTTATTCCTGATAAAATACAATGAGATTATTAGAATTAAATATGCCCAAAATCACTTTGAAAGTACCTTTGGGTCAACCTACTTTAAACATAAAAAAACTAAGTTAAAACTAGTTAAAACGGTAAAAAGGAAACAAGGAAAGCAAGCTTTCCTTGGGAGCTTGGCTTGCTGTTTTGGAAGCCAATGAGATATGTACTAATTACTAGATTTTATCTTTTAAAATAGAAACAGAAATCTAATGCATGCAAACTACGGATCCTCTTTAAATTGCCACACAAAACGAACGATTTCCCTAAACTAGATCTAGAATGCTTTATGAAACTTTTTAGGAATGAGATCTAGATTATGAGCCTTGATACAACAGACCTATGTTAATTTTTACTTTAATATAATAGATCTAAATGATATAAAATCTTGCAAACAAAGTAACCAAGTAAAAATTTGATTTTAGAAGGAGGAAGAGAGAGAAAGAGTGTTGAACGCCTAGGAATGTTGGGCTTTGGAGTCTTCTTTGGTGGAACACCAAGGGAATATGTCTTCCAAAAGATCCTGAAGATGAGGAAGATGAAAAATATCTCAACCCCTTCTACAAGTGATATCACCTGCAACTTAGAAATCCTTGCACAAACAGATGGTTAAAACATAGGTGCTGCTGGAAAAAGATAATTGGAAAGCATGCAATTAAACTTAAAATACATGCAACTCCAAGAGATCTGAAACAAGCAAAAATTAAGAGCATAAATCAAAATAGAATGATATCTTACCCCAATAGGAGAGAGATATCTCCTTCAAGGCCAACAATTAACCAACAAAAAAGCAAATATAAATAACACAGATTATACCTCATAAGCACTTGACAATCACCATCCACACATGAAGAGCATTACACCATAGATCTTGCCTCCAAAGTTTCTTTATTCCAAAATAGTAAACAATATTTACAATAGAAACAACTTCTCAATCCAGCTCTAACTAGCTTGGAAGAGGTAATCTTTGCTTTATTTATAGCAAAAACAAGAAATCTCGCCCAGGGGGGGCGCAATTCCCAAGGAGAGAGAGACTGCAGCTGCATGTGGAGTCAATCTGGGCTTGATTTGTGTCTAACTGAGCCTGATATGAGTCTCACTGAATACAATTGTCAATCAGAGAGCTGATCTGACTGACACCTCAACTTGCTAACTGAAGCATCCACCAAAACTCATCCAGATGAGCCCACACGTGTGGAGGAGAGAGAGAGGGTGCAATTCCCAAGATTGCATGCAATAATGTACTCTCTTTTCAGCCCAAATTAGCTACTTCTATCAAGGAATGGCCAGATCTAGTTAATCCCAAGCCGATGAGACTAATTTCAGTCAAATCGGAGCAAATCCCAATGATTTAGGATTTTGAATTTTCTCCATTATTTAATTAATTTATCAATTAAATAATCAATATTTGATTTTTAGGGTTTTCTGACCTGAGTGATGGGAGAATCACTCAAAACTTAGGAAAAGTGAGTTTATGGGTTTACATGATGCCCTGAGCTTGAAAATGAGCACCCCCATGATTGAAACTGATTTCTGATCCCACTTTTATTACAAAACCAATTTCTCCAATTAGACTATTAAAAAATAGCCTAAGTTTTGTGGAAAAATTAAAATTAAAAAAAACTTAAAAAATTAAAAAAATTAAAAACCTAGGGGGACTTAGAAATGTTCATATGGTTCGACCATAATGCCTAGAATGTTTATACATTGACACATAGACTCTAATAACCTCAATAGGCCTAAATGCCAAGCTGACCACCCCAACTTTGGAGGTATTGAGTGAAAAACTCAGAAATTATCAGTCGTTTATTCAACAACCAATAATAACCAAGGGAAAAAACACCTTGGGCTGATTGGATTGACAAATAAAGTCTAAGAGACCGAGTCTTTTACAGATACTATCATGCTAGAACATTTTATTACAACTCTCCTATGGGGTATGAACATGTGATATAGTACAACAAGCACTTCCTAGAAGAAATTCTGAAGGCCTTCTGAAGTCCGAACAAATCATCTTTGTCCGGTTCACCAGGCTCACTTGATAAAAAACCACTAAGTACAACTTAGGTGGTAACATCTGGCTCCAACTGCGGGACGGGTGCTTGATCTGGTCATAGGGAAAGGAGAGGATACGAGAACACTAGAATCTCTGGTTTATACACCCTATAAAAACATCTCAACTTGACAAAAAAAACCTCAGTAGCACAAGCTTTATATAAAAACCAAATGAACCATTAAGCTGATTTATTTAAACAAAATAAATGTAACTAACTAATGGATTTTTATTTATTTATTTATTTATTATAGCTAAGTACAAAACATAAATGCAGAAAGTAAATGCTCTCTTTCAAGGAGCTTATTTTCCTACTCTAAGCATGATATAAAAAGGTTAGGTGTAATAAAAAATCCAATGTAACCACCTAAGCATTTTATTAACATAAAAATTATTTTCCTTGTCTTTGGTTACCAGCCAAAGTAAGCATACTTTATTCAGAAAATTCAAACCTGCGTGATGATCCGGAAGGGGCGGGATGGATGGGAAATCATAGGCATGAATAATGTTGTCAAACTTCCTCTAAAATTGGTAAGTGCTTGCGCAGGCTGCTTCTATACATGTCTGGATAGGGTTGATGTACAAATCAGAATGATGAGGCAGACTGACTACACCATCATACTGATCATCAAGGCTTACCGGATGATAACTCACTGTATAAGCCCCAAGTGGCTCCAAATCATAAGGAAACTCTATATGTGAAGATGATAGTTGAGACTGATATTCTACTAACTGCATCACATCTGTCTTTTCACAACATTGCTTCTCAATGTCTTCACTATTGATACCTTTGTGTGGCTCTGCATGATATGACTCTGAATGATCATATAAGAGTTTTGAATGCTGCTTTTCCATACTAGGATTTTCCCAGGTCTCCAGATCCATGCTTCTCTCTATGGAAGTATAGTATATTGGACTTCCACAAATTTCTAAATAGACACTCCCCTGAATGGATATAGCATAGATGGGATTATCAATAAGATATTCACAAAAATTCCAATAGTCATCATTGTCATCTATGTCAGATGTGATGGATTCCCCATTGCTGATATCAAGTTCTCTTTGTCTTCATTACTGATTCTGATATATGGCTCAGATTGATCATATGGATAAACTGCATGCTCCTTTTCCATATCAAAATTTCCTAAGGCCACAAGGTCCATGCTCTCTCCTTTAGATACGCTATAGACATGTGAATCAACAGAACCATCAAAAGTTTCTGGTTCATTATCAACATCTTTGTCGGTATAAGGGAGTCTTCGTCACTTGTATCATGCTCCAAGTTATACTTATCCTCATTTTCATAGTCATCTTCTTCAAAAAAAGGTCACAAGGTAGTAAACCTTCCAGACTGTCATCATTATATGGAGAACACGTAGGAGTCCCATCACGCACATTATGGTTTTCATCATAAGTTTCACTATAAGATTCTGCAATGGTTTCATCCTTAGGTTTGTACTGTTTAGGTGGTGACAAAGGGTAGGACCATGTATACATGATCAGGCTTGCTTGAAGTTGTTTCCTGACTACTGACCTTGGTAAGTCCATGTTCCATGACTTTATTTGCAACATAACAAGTGCTTTCTTGGTGGAATTTTTCACAAGGTCTACACCATTGAAGTACTTCTTCTACCATGTTAGCTGAGTCTAACTGGTTTGGACTCCTAGGCTCTTGCTGAGGGGATTTCTTTTGATACATCTGATTTTGCTTGGGCTGAAAGTTCCTAGGTCCATTATTCCTTTCCATTGTGATAAATCTATTCTGCATGTCATTCAATTGTGCAGTATGATTGGCCATCTGTTGGTTTTGACTAGTAACCAAGTTTTTTATCATGTCCGCCACCTTTTCCATGGGATCTTTAGAAGCTCTCTTTTCTTCTGATTCAACAGCTTTATCCTTGGTCTCTTTGTTGCAGGAAGTGTTTCCCCTAGTGTAACCTGGAATGTTGGACTTGCCTGAAGATTGTATATTCTTTTCTATTTTCTCGGCCAATTCCTGGGCAGTGTTCAGATTGATTAGTTCTTTATCTCTCAACTGGTACCTTAAGTCACTGGTAAAGGCTTCAATGTAGGATACGAGGATAGAGGCATTTTTTGGCTTGATGTATCTAGGAAGGTCTGCAACCACACGCTTGAATTTAGTGTTAAATTCATCCATGGTTTCATTCTCCATCTTCTTTATGCTATAAAGGGTAGCAAGCAGATGTCTTGGTTCCTTCTTTTCTCCCCAAAACCATCTTGGAATTGACTAAGAGTTTTATATGAATCATCATCTAGGTCATGGTACCATTCTTCAGCATCATCTTCTAAGGATAAAGCAAAGGGCTTCATTTTGACATCATCATGGTCATGGGCAGCATCATTGCAATAACTGGCTAGGTGCTTTTCAAACTTTCGAAGGTGAGACTTGGCAGTTGTTGATGTATATGTAACTTCGGAATGTATTCTTCTATATATTTCATATATTGTAACCCGATGTTTATTCCGGGATGTTTCTATTATGTATTTGAGTC
>LPNX010943396.1:0-30826 GCA_001517045.1 Pseudotsuga menziesii
CAAGGATGACACTCCTTCAAAGCCAGTGGTTCAGTCTTCAAAAGATAATGTAGTGGACTGCAATATTGGTACTGCAGAAAACCCAAGAATGGTAAAAATTGATTCTGAGTGTCATTTCTTTATCCTACCTTTGATTTGTAGTATAGTATGTCCGGAGACCTTTTTATATTTTTTCTTTGAAATTTTTTTGTTGTATTCGCGGGTTGCTGTTATACACAGTCGCATATAGTAACTTGTACACATAGGTTGATCTATAAGATAGTCGCGTATGGTACGCGAGTTGCTTTATAAGACAGTCGCGTATATCCTGTACCGGCATAAAAATTTTGGTAGGGTTTGCTTGTCCCTGTATTGGCTGAATTTTTGTCTTCTTAGGGGTCCTCTGTTGTTGGCATAATTCTGTAAGTCTAAAGTCTTGTAAGCCATACTTTTGGCTTGTTTTTAAGCCTTTGGGGTTGTTTTGTTTGAATCTTCTAGTGACTTGAAGTTGGTCCTCCCTTTTGGCCTATGAGTTCAGTGGTATGTATCTAAGTCAGTGATCAAGACTTTAGATACCTTATTCTCTGTACTGCTTTGTGTAGTGTCAGTTAGCCACTTGTTCTTTAGTAAATCTAGTGGATTTTGTTCATTAGTTTTCCAAGTCATGGTTTTTACCAAGTTTCTTTCCTGTTGTTTGAAGTTTGGTCATTATAGGTCCTCTATACTTCATTTTTGCTTTTGATGTGTTGTAATCATTCAAACTTGCTCAAAAATTTGCATTTAGATGCATAGCAGTTTTTGAAGAATTTGAAAAAGTGAAAGAAAAACATTTCATGCTTTTGCATATAGTTGCACTTAGTAGTTTTCTTTTCAGTATTTTCAAATAAAATTTCAAAAATTATAAAAAGTCTTAGTTTTTTTCGGCACTTAGTTTTATTTTCATTAGCTTACATTTACAAAAAGAAAAGAATTCTGGTTTAAGTAGTTGTATTTTGCTTTGGAAGTTGCTTTATACATCATTTTTACTTTTTCTTATCGAGTCTATAACATCACAGTCCTTCATGCCACTTACCTTCTGACTAAGAACAACCTTTAAAATAAACGATATAATTTAAAATATATTCGTAAGTTTTATTTTATAGGGTCATACACCAACTAGCTTAGGCTAGACTTGTGGGATAGGGGGTTTAAAACTCTCCACAAGTGCTTAAATTCAGATGTAGTTGGGAAATCGATAAGTAAACCCTTTTCTATGTTGGTTGTATCTGGGAAGCTCCTCTCAAACGAGATTTAAGCACGAGGTTGCGTGGAGGCTTGGACTAAGGAGATAATCCTTCGATTCCTTGTCAAAGAGTAGACCAAGGTTTTTGCACATCTGAGGATTCTATCATAGACAGGGTTTCAGGCTTTGCTACCCTGCCCATGCATACGAACCAGGCTTGCGATTGTCCCCCCATACTATCAATATAGTTAAGGTATCCTATAGTCTCTCAGACATCTAGGGTTCATACATAAGTACACCAGAAGGCTATTTCTGGTTGACCTTGGACGGGCTTGGAAGGTAACCCTTGTAGAAAGTGTGGGAGGGCGGTGGGTTATTCCTCCACTTGTGCCTAAGAACATCTTCAAGGATGCCAAGTAACTGTCTCTCAACTTTCTTCTAGAAAGCATATCTTATACCCCTTTGTGACTGTTGAATACTTTAGGAAATTTTGTAGTGATTGCTTTGTGGTTTATTTGTGTTTAGCCGACCTTAGGGTGTGAAGAGTCAAATTTTCAATCGTGTAGGACCAACCTTTCAGAAGGTCAAGAAGGTTGCAAAACCTTCCTCCGCTCACTACTATGGAGCCTGCACCGCCCCCTCAAAGGCGGAGATTAGACACAGACGGTTCTTTTGAACCGGTAGGAATTAGTGAAGTTCTGGGTGAACCAAAACTTAGGACAATCTAGGTTAATAAAACCCCAGTAGAGATAGAATAATTGCAAGCTGACGAGTTTGCGAGAAACTTTAATTCACCTCTTATTGACTTAAATGATCCAGTGATCGTCCAGTTTCATCCTTTCAATTCACCTGTGATTGGTGTTCTTGTGGGAAGACTAATGTCTAGTGCAGGAGAAACTTCTTCTACCTCCCCCTTAGCCGCTTCGACTAAAGGGGTACCACCTCCCCCGATAGGTGCCCCTAGAGAAAACATACCTACTACTCCTTTAACTCCAGCTAGTCGGGTGGTTTGACCACCGGCTTCAACAAATGTAGTAGGTACTTCTGGTGGGGTGGTCACTGGGATCCCTAGTGTACCTCTTGTTTCAACTTATTTCGCACACACTGCCCAGAGTGGTCTAGTTGGATCCTCTTCATTTGTCCAGGGTTTTCCTTGGAATGGGGGGCACATTCCCCCATCCACTCCATATGTAGGTCCCACATCTGCATATGTAGGGGTGCAGTTTGGAAACACCAACTCTTATGGTCAAGGTTTTCAAACACCAGTTTCAGCTCCTTTTACGAGCTCTCCTTTCTTGCTTTTTAGCAGAGGGATACCTGCTCCTGTTTTCCAAACTCCAGTTTCAACTGGGGCAGCTCGAACCTCATACACTACACCACACAATCCACTGGCTTATGGGTGGAACCCTTTCCAAAACAATCCAACTACTTCACAACTGGTAGCAGGGGAAAACCCCGCCTTCACATTTGGGAACCTGGGGGCAAGTCCTTCTACCTCCCAAGCTGGTACTTTTCATGCTCCGGTTAGACCCAAGCTTCATTTCCTGGAAACTTTGAATCTACCAGATTTGTCCAAGCTAATGAATGATCCGGTGAGACATGATGCCTCTTGGCCACCTGTACCTACCAAGCTACCTTCAGATATCCCAAAATTCGAGGGAAAAGTTGGTGAGGACCTAGGGGCTCATATCACCACTTTCCACTTGTGGTGCTCCTCCAACTCACTGAACGATGACCCTGTTTGGTTGAGATTGTTCCAAAGAACTCTTGCTAGTGCCACAACAAAGTGGTACATTGAACTGCGATCTACTACCTTTGGTAGTTTTTGGGACCTAGCCAATGTGTTCCTTAACCATTTCCAACTTCCTGTCTGGTATCATGTCGGGACAGACGTATTGTCCACCTTTCGATAGGACAAAGCCACTCACATTTTGGATCACATCCAAGAGTGGAGAAGGCAAAAGAGGCTCATTAAGGCCACTATCCCTCCCTAGTTTTTACTAGAATGGTTCCTTAAGTCCTTATTTCCATATATATATAAGGACGTGTCCACTTCGGGAGTAACTAATGAGGAAGAGGATATCCTCAGGGCTTAGCAGTTAGATTTGATATATTCTTAGTCTGGGATTCTGTATGAAATCATCCCTGATGCACCGAGACCAACCCATAGTGTCGAAAAATCTAAGCCTGGACCCCATGCTGATGGTGTGGTTGGTTCAGTGAAATCCCCCACTGTAGAATCTTAAGCTAAGCAACTCCATGAGTTTTCCATCAAACACTCTACAGCGGAGGCAGCAAAGGCTACCCCCTCACCCCAGAATGTGAATGTTTTTGTGCAATCCCCTCAAAAGGGAAATCAGCAGCCCGACAGGAAAAAGAAAAAGGGGAAGAAAGGTGAGGGAAACCAAAACAAGCCAAAACCTACAAACAATGCAGATGGGGGCAAAAAAGAGAAGAAGAAGGTGAAATTTCCATGTAATTTGTGCCAGGAAGATCACCTGACTCATCAATGTCCCCTTATAGACCAAGCTCAGAAGCTGCTTAAAGGCCAACAACCAGCTGTCCTGAAGGATCCTTTTCCCCAAGGACAAAATTCTGCTTCAACTTCAAATGTAGCAGGGGGCACCCCAAATGCTCCTGACCCAAATTATATCAACATGGTTCAATCCCAGACATTACTCCAGACTAGGAACAAGAACTATGAGACTAAGGCTCTAGAGAAGCGTAAGTCTATAGGTGAAAATTCTTACCCTCTCACAATTGAAAAACCTTCCGAAACTATGCCCAAGATACCGAAGGGTATCTTTAAGAAAACTTTGCATGATCCTAATGCTAGGGCTGTATCCAACTACTCTGTAGTTGAATATTTATCCCAGACCCCTTGTGCGATGTTGGCTTTAGAGGTGTTATAGAGTTTTCCCACCCAGCGAGATGCACTCTTAGCAACCTTAGGTAGTATGGATTCATCGAGCCTCATGGTGAAGTTTAATTTGTCTGATGTCAAAATTCGCTTTCCTTATCATGTGGCCTTATTGATAGATGTCATCCATGGTGGAAAAACCATTGGAAGGGCAGTTGTTGATGGGGGCGCTTCCACACGTGTCATGTCCTTGTCTTGCTGGAAAGTTCTTGGATCTCCAGAGCTAGTTGCATTGAACACCCTACTTACTGCTTTCGACGGAAGGTCATTTTGTCCACATGGTATCCTACCATATTTAAAAATAAAGTTGGCAGGGAAGGCAATGTCTGTTGAGGTAGAGGTGATTGATGCACCATTGGATTATAGCTTGCTCCTGGGGAGAAGTTGGACTTATGCCATGTCTACTATTGCATCGGTCGTTCTTCGGGTAGTAGTGTTTCCGCGCGAAGGGAAGTTAGTTACTGTAGACCAACTCAGTTTTACTCGAAAGGGCAGCATGGAAACTAATGAGTCCACTATGCCATTGGTTGATCAGGTTAAACCTGCTTCAGAGAGCTTAGGGGCTGGAATGTATGCATCATTAATGGGCACAATCGATTTTCCAGCTCCGATTAATTATTTAGGTTCTACTAGTGTAGGGAAGTCTATTGCAACGATTGTCGATAGAACATATCCTTGGGTTCTTCCTTCCCACCATGAACCTAAAGTATTCGTATCGGCAGCTGCAGTAGCTTATCAAGCTATCATTAATACCGTTGTTGATCCCGTTCCGGTCCCTCTCATAGTCTCAAAGGAGCCAAAAGAAGCCTATCTTCCTGCTTGGGCAGAGAACTCTTTGCATACTGAATATTTCTTAGATATGGTTTTGCCATATGACGAAGCCATTTTGGAAGCTATGTGTGGACGAGATAAGATCTGCGAAGATCTTCATCATCGATCCTATTTTCTTCCAGGGTTAAGCAGGATTGAAAATCAAGAGTTCCTTATGAGACTGGCAGCTGATACACCCATTAATCTCTTACCTAGGGAAGGAATATTTGCTGAGGGGAATATGAAATTTTTTTCCATTACTATTCCTATCAACATCTCTGCAAACCCAAACATTATGGAAAATGTACATATTGGTGCAAACTGCTCTCTAAAGGAGATTACTAATTATACAGCCTTGTTTAAGGAATTCTAGGACGTGTTTTCCTGGTCATATGAGGAGATTCCAGGCATAGATCCATCAATAGTCGAACATGAAATCCAAACATATCCTGATGCCAAACCAGTTCGACAAAAACTTAGACCTTTCAACCCACGTAAGCGGCAGCTATTAAGGCTGAAGTTGAAAAACTGCTGAAAGTCGGTTTCATTTACCCAATAGATTTGATAGAATGGGTATCCAACCTTGTTCCTATTGAAAAAAAGCAAGGGAAAATACATGTTTGTACTGAATTTCGCGATCTAAACAAAGCCTGTCTTAAGGATAACTACCCCACACCATTCATAGATCAAATCATTGATGCTTGTGCAGAGAGTGAAGTCTTTTAGTTTATGAATGGTTTCTCCAGGTATAATCAAATTCAAATTAAACCATAAGACCAACATAAAACAACTTTCATTTGTCTTTGGGGTATATTTTTGTACAAGAAAATGCCTTTTGGATTGAAAAATTCAGGGGCTACCTTTCAGAGGGCAATGAATTTTTCCTTTCATGACATTAAGTCCATTGTCGAACCCTACCTTGATGATCTGCCATCACATTCTCGTAAGAGGATTGATCATCCAGATCACTTGCGTTTAATCTTCGAACGATGCAGATACTACAAAATTCGCTTGAATCCCCACAAGTGAGTTTTCTATGTCGAGTCAGGTAGACTGCTCGGGTTCATTGTTTCCAACAAAGGTATTCAGGTGGATCCTTTGAAAGTTGAGGCCATAGTAAATTTTCCTCCTCCTCTTTCCATCAGGCAGCTTCAAATCCTACAAGGGAAGTCCAACTTCCTTCGACGTTTTATCATAAATTATGCCAAGATCACTACAGGTTTCATGTGCTTGTTGAAGCAGGAGACCCCATTTGTATGGGATGAAATCGCACAACTTGCGTTCGAGGCATTAAAGAAAGCTTTGTTGTCAGCACCATTACTACACCCGCCATATTACTCTCATGATTTTATATTGTATCTGGCCACATCTGAGTTGACCTTAGGGGTAGTACTAGTCCAGGAGGATAACAAGATCCAAGAGCATGTCATCTACTATATTAGCCATGCTTTAGCTAGCCCTGAACTTAGGTATTCCCATGTCGAGAAGTTGGCATTAGCAGTGTGTATACTATTCAGAGGTTGCGTCACTACATCTTACTGATGACCACGATGATAATGGAGGATGTTAATCCTTTCCAATATGTTTTGTCCTGACAGATAGTTGGAGGAAAATTCAACAAATGGATAGTCATTCTCCAATAGTTTGACTTGGATTTCCAATCCTCCAAATCCAAAAAATCCTTGGTTTTTGCAGAGCTCATTGCAGAATTTCCAGTTGAGGAAGATTTATCCATTGAAGAAGACTAATTCCCAGATGAGCACATCTTTTTGATTTCCACCTATGATCATTCGTACAGAGATATACTTATCTATCTTTAGACTCTGAAGTGCCTTGCAACCTTTTCGCGGGAAGAACAGTGCAAAATACGCTTACATGAAAAAAACTACGTCATTATTGGAGATACTTTATATCGCAGAGGGGTAGATTTTGTTTTGCATCGATGTCTTATCCACGAAGAGGCCGAGACTGTCCTAAATGATGCCCATAGTGGAGCATGTGGGGGTCATTTATCTGGGTTATAAACGGCCCAAAATATCTTACGTGCCGGTTATTTCTAGCCCACGATCTTTAAATATTATGTGGAATCCATGAAGCGTTGTCATCCTTGTCAGCTTTACACCAGAAATTTGCGGTCACATACTGCTCCGTTATTTCCTATCATCTCAGTGGGCCCCTTCATGAAGTGGGGAATAGATTACGTGACGTGCAACCCAGTCTCAGATAGGGGGCACAAATACATCATTGTCCCTGTAGATTACTTCATGAAGTGGGCAGAGGAAATGCCCACCTATAAAGCTGACGGGAAAATTGCAACTTTTTTTGTATTCAACCAAATTATCGGATGTTTCGGTATTCCTAAATATATTGTCATTGACCATGGCAGTCACTTCCAAAATAGCATGATGATTGAATTGACCACAATGCTAGGGTTTAAACAAGAACATTCGTCTTCTTTCTACCCGCAAGTGAATGGTCAAGTCGAGGCTGTAAATAAAACCTTGAAGACTATTCTCAAGCGCACTATTAATGCAGCCCCATCCAATTGGCACATCATGCTGTATCCTTCACTTTGGGCTTATCGAACGAATGTGAAAACTACCACAGGGTTTTCTCCTTTCCAACTCGTTCACGGAGTGGAAGCAGTAACCCCAGTTGAATGTGAAATCCCATATTTAAAGATTGCTATTCATGTGCTACCTTATACGACTGAGCTAGAAGAACAGTTGTTACATTTAGAACATCTAGATGAACAACGTAGAGATGCGGTGATAGGAAATGAAGCTCATAAAAATAGGGTAAAAAATCAGTATGATAAATCGGTCAAACCTAGGATTTTTTCTGAAGGGGAGCTTGTCTTGCTTTGGGATCAAGACAAAGAACCCCTGGGGGCAAGGAAATTCAGGTCTATGTGGTTAGGACCTTATGTCATGTCAAAATTTTTGAATAAAGGGGCATATGAATTAACTGATTTCGAGGGAAATAAGCTTCCTGAGCCTAGAAATGGGCTCTACCTCAAAAAGTACTATGCTTAGGCTTAGCACTTTTTTGTATTTTTATTGTATGTAACTTTATGTATAATAGCTCACCGGTTTGTGTTCTTATATCATATGTTGGTTGTTACAGATGTCTTCCAAGTGGTTCGTAGGTTTTGCAAATGGCGTTAGTCGCCACACTTGCAACCTGGTTCAGCCGCATGGGTTATTTACTCACCCTCAGGATAGCTAGTTGCCTTTGGAGGCGCTTGTCTAGGTCCTGCAACCAATAATGTGGCCGAGTACAGGGCCGTCATTGAGTTGTTATGGGATTCCTTGTCACGAGGCATTACCCAGCTGGAAGTTAGGCTTGACTCTCAACTAGTAGTTTCCCAGCTCAACCGAGCATATCAGGTGCAAAACCCTATTCTACTACGTCAGTTTATGCAAGTTAGGTTATTGGAAAGAAATTTTGATTTTATTACATTTAATCATATTCCAAGAAATCAAAATTCATTAACTGATGCATATGCGAATTATATCTTGGATTGACATTTAACATATATTTCATAAAATTTACAACAGACACATTTAAAAACACATGTAAATAAACCGGAAATATATATATATATATATGTGTGTGTGTGTGTGTGAATATCTATCCATATAGATAGGTCAATTTTGATCCTCAGATCCAGTCATAACTGTATAATATACAAAAAATATACAAAATCTAGATCGTAATCCATAAAATGCTCCTAAGTCTAAGCTTGACCACCCTGAGCATCTTGGTAATCCTACTCTCAGGTTTGTTCATCCTCTTCAGCTGCAGCAGCCTCAACAACCTCTATGTAAACAAGTACTGCTCTGTCTACCCTTCTCATAAGGCGTATCCAGATAGGTGGGATACCAACCACTAACTCCTGCATAATGGCAGGGAGCTGCTCAATACGCAAAGTGGGTACTCTTTGGGTAAGCCTAGCCAGCTTCCCCTCAATAACCCTAATCAGACCATGATCTTCTCCTACCACAGGTCACATATACATACGAGGATGCCCAACAAAGAGAACTGGTCCAATGTCTGCATTTTTAAACATTTAAAGGATTAAAACTCTTATACATATGTATATATCTTTATGACTAAGATTCATAAAAATTTAAAAAACTTGAAAAACCAAAATACCTGACGCTCCCCATGCTCCTCCAGGAGGGAGGACAAGGTCATTGTCACCCCGGAAATCTAACCCAGCATATGGAAACTGCTCCAGTGCTGGTAACTATCACTCCCACCATAGGTAGAAGTCATCATTGTACACGCTTTGAACCGATCCACCGCCGATATTTCTCCCCACCTACTCAGTCTAGGATGATGGGGAGAGGAAACTAGTAGAGGTACTACAGGATTGAGATCGGGCACTCCCTCAAAGAAAAAGGCCACCAATATGCTAGACTAACCAAAGTTTTTGCGTCGGCCTCTCTTGCAGTCAGAGAGTTGTTTTTTCATTATCAGGATTACTCCCGAGCACCAGTCATATAAATCTCCCTGTAGACATTCCACCACAAGTCTCATTTGGTTTTGAGTTTCAAGATGAAGTGATGATGACCCTGCAACCCTCACTATTGTGCTTACCAACACTTGTAATGGCAAGCTGCAAATATGAACATTAGGGATGCAAGTACCCCTTGTTTGAGTACCAGGCGCACAGTAAGTGTCAATATAGTTCTGAACAATTAGAAGGTCACCGCACCTACCGGTACCTTCCAAGTTGACAGGAGCTCCCCGTCATGACAAAGCAGATATGAAATAGATGTCCTCAAGTGCAATCTCTAAAATCTCACCTTGTAAGTCAAATGCACCCAAATCATGATTCCAACAGTTTATTAAAAACTCCAGTAAGTGGACATTGGATCGCATAGGTGAGGTACAAAAGAATTTAAGCAACCCACTTTGCCGCAATGCATGCACCGCGGGGGCACTTCGAAGAGCATCTTGGTCCATGTCTTCATGCTCCCTCTCCCTCCACTCCAACACCATGTTTCAGCTTGTTAACAAGACCATTATCAAACATTAAATTCATGTAAAAACTTTTGATTTTGGCCCTAGATAGCATTGCTATATATTGCGCAGTATACGCGACTATCCTTTAGACATGCCGCATATCATACGTGAGTTTCTTTCGAGCAAGCCACGCATAAAATCCATATACGTGACTATTTTCATAACATACCTATGTATACAATGTGACTACCCTTAAATTGGTTGAAAACATCAAATTTTTTGTAAAATCAAAAATTTGCTTGGATGAAATGAAAGAGCATGGAGAGTATATTTACCTGGAACTTGCGGTTTTGAAAATCGTCCAACAGTTTGACCACAGCGAGCAATTGAAAGAAGAGGTAAAACTTGTCTATATTGGGTAAAAATGCCAAATGGTGAATTTGATTTCTATTTTTGCACTATTTATAGAAATTATTTCAAAAGTGTGTTTTTTAACCTATAGTTTGTAATTTTTATTAAAATCAAACTAATGCCATGTCATGTTTACCTAATGAAGCAGGTCCAAGGATATTCAAAGTTGTTTTTCACTCATATAGGGTAGGTTTTTTATCATTTATATGCATTTTTTGCATTTATACTTAATCCGCTTTACCCCTAGAATCACTACTTTGACCACGGACTATAGTATTCAACCATTAGTACCTTGTCTATATCATTGTTCTTCCGTGGATAGGGCTTTCCTAACATGAGTACCCTAGCTTAGAACACATTTATTGTCTTTTGGTACTCATTCCGCATTTTTCGTAGGTTCCGGGGAGCCTTCTTAGCTATTTTTCACGCCAAATTGAGCCTCATTTTTTGTCTCTTTTTACAAGCTATCCCCTTTATAAGGATCCCCACCCTTATGGAGTTTCTTTAGGCCTAGGTATAACTCATCAACATAGACTTGATTGCTGCGTAAACTTGTTCATTCAGGCTCGTTAAGAATATGTGAATGGACATCCACATTGGTGGTAGGTTATCTCTTTCTCGGACGATGTGGAATAATACGAGAAAGGATCACTCTCTTTTCTACGGAATTGAGAAGAGTATTATCAGGAATAGGTTTATCACTTTTCCGGACCTGAGGGACTAAACTTATGGAAAATGACTACCCATAATGAGCTTAGTTTTCTCTTTTTTGTGCACTGGACCTAAACATGAAAAAGAAGAGAAGTCTCACGCAGCACACACAATGTCAATGTGGATGTTTGCAGCAGTCTCCGCGCAGTAAAGCCTCAACACCAATATGCAAGAGGAGGAGGGCAACTCATTCAAATCAAGAGATTAGGGTTAGGTATATGCCAAACATATGAGCGATAAATCATATGTTATGGAAAAGTGCAGTAAAATGTGAGCGAGTAATTAATAAGGCAGCAACCAACAGATAATATCATACATCATTCCTCAATGCAGGTCGAGAAGAGAGCAGTCTGGCAAATGAGAAGAAAATAATGCATACAAATGAATGCGCACAGGCTGGCAAAGAGAAACGCATGCAAATGGCAGACTGACGGAGCAAGCAGTCTGGCAATGGAATGGAAAGCAGAATGCCAGGACTGAAATGCAGCAGGCAGGAGTTATGGCAAATAGCCAAGCTCTGATACCACTGATAGGTATAACTCCTGATTCAATTCTATTCATGGCTAAAACATTTATTTATACATTACAATGTGGTGGTTGAGCTTCATTAGCCTTTTCACCTTCCTATGTAACTGTTTAGCTTCCTACATAACTATTTATTTACAAAATATAATCCCGACGGATTATATTCCAACAATGTCTTTGTCATGCTCGTTAAACAAGAAGAAAAAAACATCAAGTTTATTGTTGTAAGCCCCATTTCTCATACTCAAATGGATCTTTCCGAGTGATCTTGCTTTCCTTCACACTCGTAAAACTCAAGCTATAAGATGCTCTTGAAGGAGCGTTGGGTAGGTGGTAATTTAACCTTTTTTGGACCTCCCTGACTAAGTACAAAAAAGGTTCACCTTTTGTTCTTAGAAAGTTAAGAGAGTTCTTCTAAGATATGTTTTATACTTTTTCGGTTTCAGGAGACTAAATTGGACGAAAAAGGAACCCCCTGGAGTCTTCTTTGGCATTTTCAGACTCTGTAAATATGAAAACACCAAGTGAGCATGTATTAGTTCGGGCTCGTAAAATCCACGAATAAGTGACATTATCAAGCATTATTCCTTCTTCTCTTCAATCTTGTCAAAAATGAAGAGAGAGTTGAGTTGAATTTCCTGGACTCGTTAAAATTTAACAAGAGAGATAAGGAAGAAGTTTTCTCTTTGGGTTACAGTCGGTGGCAGCATGTCCTCCTTGAACATAGCACTCTCTGAACTTTTCGATACTCATGTCTCAATGTACACTTTTAGTCCAGCTATCACTCGGAGTTTCTTACTCCTCCACTTGTCATTTATGCCTAGGGAATCTGATCATGTCTCCTACAAGACAAATACGTATGGTTGTTCTATCTGCAAAGTTAAAAAGCTGCCTTGGGTCATCTTTGTGTCGTGCTCACTGTTCAAGGATCTATCCCTGTTTCTACTTTTTATCCTGGTTCCGTCATTATCCTATCTGATATCACTTGTGTCTACCTTCCTTTATCCAGTTACTAGTCAATCTTGTGATCCATTGGAGGATCTATTGCCTTCCTCATCACAACATGGTTTCTCATCAACATTTCCTGAAGACAAAGACCTAGAGTTTTAACGATGGTACCCTAGGATTTACTTTCATCATTAGTGAATTCCTTTGCTTTATTTTTCAATTGTCACCTATTGATTAGCAATCTATTGAATCCTTTCCATGTTCGACTTCGACACATCTATTCACATGGCTTGGATTGTGCTAGTTCCTCTGGATTTTGACGAAGACCTTAGGTTCACATCTATAACCTAAGTTGCGCAAGATTGTGTTGTGTTCACTTACACAGCTTCCAGATCTTTGAAGACTCATCATGGTTGTATATTGTGGCTTCGATTCACCTTTGTAATATATGTGGTCTAGCACCCATATCATATGATGTACTCAAATATTGTAAAGGAGCTAGTGTTCCATTATATTGAACATGGAATCCTCAGACATGATTTTGTATATGAGATTTGATATGTATTTGTTTCAGGTACTTCCTCTGCTTCCTTGGACTTCTGAGTTCTCCAAGATAATGATTATAATGTATTTCTGCCATCACTTCCGTCTGACCTCACACATTAGGGGGCATCTGTTATCAGCCAAAATGGCACTTCTTCGTTTGAGTGCTGACATTCCTCATGTTGGTATACAAAAGGACAATTTGGATTGAAGTGGCCTAAACATTATAGATGGGCATGATCTTTGATGCATTTTCCTCAGACCAGCCCTATATATTTTTATTATGGATTTTGGGTTGCATACGTGACTATGTGCATTGAAACTCATGTGTCATATGCGAGTATTTGTAATTGCAACCTGCGTATACTTGCATACGCGAGTTCCCTTTGAGAAACACTTGGTCATACGTGAGTTTCCTATACTAATACCCGCGTATACCTTAATTCGACATTAAAAAATATAATTTGAGATTAGATGAGATTAGTTGGGGCCTAATCCATAACTATCCTAACCATCTCAACCATCCCAACCTTTGAAACCACTCTATTTCCCAAAGTATAATTAGAGGCCTTGGGGTGGGGGCTAATCAATCAATTTTGGAGAGCAAAGTTATGCTGGTGGTATATCTTCAGAGTCTTGGAGCAGCAGAACTCAGAGTCCTTTGGTTGCAGAGGAGTCCTTGTTGATGTATATGTAACTTCAGAATGTATTCACTTGTATATTTCATGTATTGTACCCCGATGTTTATTCCAGGAAGTATCTGTAATGTAATTGAGTCATGTCATGCCCTCGATGTTCCTATCAAGAGGTTCTATGATGTAAACAAGTAATGTAAAGTCATTGTGGGAAATCATCCTATTGTTCAAGGGTTAAAGTCCCCACAGTTTCGGGGCCCTAGGGTTATTATAATCTCCTAGAGAAGTCGGCCCTAGTGAGTTACTGTCAATTCGGGAATTAGTATAAATAGAGAGTGAGCCTCTCTATTTATCACACACTCACTCACACTCAGTTGTAGTGCACATCTGAGAGAGAAGAAGTTGCTGGGGCTAGAAAGAAAGAGGCTACTGATGTCGGGAGATCATCTTATTGTTTTAGGGTTTTAATTTTGGTGCTGATTCTATCTCTGAGGAAGTTGCAGGGTTTTCTCCATTTATGGTTTCCCCAAGGAAAAACATTGTGTTCATTGTCTCTTGTGTTTGATTGTTGTGCTTGTTATTCTCTCAGTTAAAGATACTAATATAATGCTAGCTTGAATGATAAAATCTAAGATGGTATCAAAGCTAACCTGAGAAGAAGACACTATGCAGCTGCGGGAACTAGGGCTTCCTATTTTTTTGATCTCTCTCCACATATTTTCAGCAAAAGAAGGTTGGGATGACTCTCCTCTCTAGGGCGCGTCTTTCTATCGAAACAGAATCTGATTATGAGTTTTTTCAGTTTTGGACCTAACACTATTGTCGGAAATTAGGGCTTTCCATAAAAGTGGAATTTTTGAGTGAGCCCAGGCTTGGATTGATCTCCTCCTCAAAATCAAAGTTTAGAGATCGAGATCAAAGAATTTGGTTGGATAGAACTCTAGGAAAGTCAAACCCTAATCTGCTCCTGAACCAACACTGTAGAAATTCAGCTCCAAATCCAGATCTGACATCTTGACCTGGTAAGATATAAATATTTTGTATTTCCATTTGAGGTTCTCAGTTAAGATGTCTCATCATACCAAGCTTGATGAAAATCTTGCGGTAGCTAATAACTTTCGAGCCTAAAAGTATAGGATCTCCCTGGTCCTGGAAAAAAATGAGTTGGAATCCTATATCAATGAGGAGGTTCTAGTTCCAGAAGGAGATGAGGCTAAGGCCTTACACAAGAAGAAATTGGTCATGGCTAAGAGTATTATTGCTAATTCAATCAAGAATCACCTCATACCACAAGTGTCCTCCCTAAAGACACCTAAAGCTATGTTTGATGCCCTGACCAAACTGTTTGAAGGGAAGAACATAAACCGAAAGATGACTATGAGAAACCAACTGAAGAATGTAAAGATCTAGAATGCAGAGACCATCTAGTCTTACTTTACAAGGGTCTCTCAGATCAAGGAACAACTGGAAGAAGTAGATGAAGAAGTGGATAATGCAGAGATTGTGATGACCACCTTGAATGGTCTCCCTAGATCATGGGACTCCTTTATTCAAGGGATTTGTGCCAGAAAGAATCTAGTCAAATTTTGTAGACTATGGGAAGAATGCTCTCAAGAAGAAGCTCGGATAACAACTCGAGAAGAAAAGATGGGAAGTGAAGATCAAGCTCTCACAGTTCACTCCAAGAAAAGAAAAAGAAGTTCTCATCACTCCAAAGGTAAGAATTTCCATAAAAATAACTCTAGAAATGATTTGTCTAGAATTAGATGTTATACATGTGATGAAGTAGGACACTTTGCAAAAGATTGTCCTAAAAGAAAAAATAAGAGAAAGGAAAACAAGAGAAGACATCATGATCATGCTGCAAAGGATGATGAAACTTCCACAAAGAGAATCAAACAAGAAAGTGATGATTCTTCAAGTGATGAAGAATATGTCTTGATTTTCGCTCTCATGGGAAACATCACACATGGAAGCAATGATTGGCTTATAGACAGCGGGGCTTCCAAACATATGATAGGATTCAAAGAGTCCTTTGTGAAACTTTCAGAACATGAATCGCCCCACAAGGTGAAACTTGGAGATGACTACCAGTATCCAATAAAAGGTAGTGGGGAATCCTCCTATAAGCTAGACTCTAGAAAGTCTATGAATATACAAGATGTATTGTTTGTACCAGGACTAAAGAAGAACCTCCTCTCCATATCTGCATTACATACAAAAGGCATGAGAGTTGCATTTATAGATGGCCAAGTTATCATGTGGGAAAAGGGAAAGACTATTAATGGTGCAGTAGTGATTGGGGAACAAGAGGGAGGTCTATACAAATTGAAGGGCCATCCAGAACAAGCTTTGGTCCATGAAACAGTAGAGCCAAATGAACTTTGGCATAGAAGGCTTGCACATGTGCATTACAGAGCACTACCACTTGCAAGCAAAGCTATTGAAGGTCTTCTAGAAATTCAAGCAAAACATGATGGAGTCTGCAAAGGATGTGCGAAAGAAAAGAACACAAAGAAAACAATTCCAAGTAGCAAGAGAAAGGCAAAAGGAATATTGGAGATCATTCACTTCGATGTATGCGGTCCAATGTCATCCAGTTCTTTAAGCGGGTATGTATACTATGCTTCCTTTATTGATGATTTTTCTAGGAAGACATGGATATATTTTGTGAAGAACAAAGATGAAGTTTTCAGCAAGTTCAAGGAATTCAAAGCCTTGATTGAGAACCACACTGAAAAGAATATCAATACCTTTCTATCAGATAATGGTGGAGAATTCACATCAAATGAATTCAAAGAGTTATGCAAAGATTCAGGGATTAAGATGTAGTTATCCACTCCATATAATCCACAGAATGGGGTTGCAGAAAGGAAGAATAGAATGATCATGGAAGCTGCAAGGGATATGCTTCATGATCAATATCTTCCCATGCATCTACGGGAATAAGCTACCAGAACAATGGTGTATGTACAGAACCGTACTCCACACAGAGTACTCGAGAACAAGACAACTGAAGAAGTATTTTCCAACAATAAACTAGAAGTCATCCATCTCAGAATATTAGGCTGTCCAGTGTACATACACATTCCAAAATAAAAGAGGAAAAAGTTAGATCCTTCAAGAAAGAAGGGTATGTTTGTGGAATACTCTGAAATCTCGAAGGCTTATAGAATATACTTCCCAGGATTCAAGAAGATCGACATCAGCATGGATGTAACATTTGACGAAGACTCAACTTACAACAAATCCAGAAAGAGACCTGCTGAAGAGCCTGAAGAAACAGAAGCACCCAGAATTCATGACCCAACCATGAATGAAGAATATCAAGAAGAAGATCGAGAATTTGAAGAACCTCAAGAACCTGTAAATCCACCTTAGGAGAAAAATCCTCACAAGAGGAAACCTGCTTGGGTACGAGAAGCTATCCAAGGTGCAAAAAGATATGGGGATCTAGAAGAGAATCACAGAGAAAGAAAGAGGACCAGGTCCTACTCCGGGTATGTAGCTTTATTATGTGACTTTATCAATAAAGAACCTTCCAACTATGAAGAAGAAGCATAAAGGAAATAATGGAAGGATGCTATGATCGAGGAGTATCAATCGATCATGAAGAATGATGTTTGGGATGTTGTCCCAAGACTAGAGGGGAAGTCTGTTGTAACTTCCAAATGGATCAACAAGATCAAGCATGCTGCAGATGGCAGCATAGAGAAATATAAAGCAATATTCGTGGATCGTGGCTTCTCACAGAAAGAATGAATAGATTATGCAGAAACCTTTGCACCTGTAGCCAGATACACTTCCATCAAATCAGTACTTTCTCTGGATACAGTGATGAAATGGAAGATACACCAAATGGATGTCAAGACCGCTTTCTTGAATGGTGTAGTAGAATAGGAAGTGTATGTAGAGCAGCCACTTGGTTTTGAGACACATGATAGGGAATCTCATGTGTGTATATTCAAGAAATCCTTGTACAGTTTGAAACAGGCACCCAAGACATGGTACGACAGAATTGACAGGTTTCTATCCAGTTTGGGCTTTACCAAAAGTTAAGCAGATTCCAACCTTTACTACAAGGTTGAAGATGGCAACCCAGTGATACTCCTACTGTATGTAGATGATCTATTTGTAACAGGTATGGATGGGTTGATTGCTAATACAAAGAGGAAACTTGCTGCCGAATTTGAAATGAAGGACTTGGGTATGATGCATTATTTTCTAGGCATGGAGGTGTGGCAGAATGCAGATGGAATTTCCCTGGGGAAAGGGAAATACACGATAGAGATCTTGAAGAGATTCGAGATGATGGACAGCAAGGCTATGACCACACCTATGGCATCAAACCTGAAGCTATTGAGTGATGCTTCATCAAAGTCGGTTGATGCTACGATGTATCGGCAGATGATTGGGTCCCTGATGTACCTGACGAACATGAGACCAGATATTTGCTTTGCTGTGAACACCTTGAGCCAATTCTTGACAAATCCAAGACATGTTCACTTGATTGCTGCAAAGCATATTCTGAGATACCTGAGAGGTACAGTTGATTATGGGCTCAAGTATGAGGCGAATCAGAAGATTAACCTAGAGGGTTATGTTGATTCAGATTGGGTAGGCAGTGCCATTGATAGGAAGAGCACTTTAGGGTGTTGCTTCAGTATGGGATCAGGTGTGATCTCTTGGTTTAACAGGAAGTAATCTTGTGTGGCACTGAGTATATCTGAAGCAGAGTATTTCACAGCTTGTTCTAGTTGTGAGGCAGTATGGCTGAGGAAGCTACTGTCTGATTTATCTGATCTCTAGTTGGATGCTACTTGTATATATTGCTACAACCAGAGTTGTGTCAAGTTGTCAGAGAACCCATTGTTGCACGACAAGTCAAAGCATATCGAGATCAAGTATCACTATATCAAGGATATGGTGCAGAGGGGAGCAGTGAAGCTCTAGTATGTTGCGATGGACGAACAAATAGCTGATGTGTTGATGAAGCCATTGGCTAGAGTGAATTTTGAGTACTTTAGGGAGAAGCTTGGTGTTCTCCAGATAGAGGTTTCCCCCAAGGGGAAGAGATGATTCCATGAGCCATTCTGACATGGTGAGAGGATTGGTTCCTTCCATGGTCAGATCTAAGGGCTGAGCCATTCTGTCATGGTGAGAGGATTGGTTCCTTCCATGTCAGATGTGAGTGCTGAGCCATTCTAATGTGACTGTAGGATTGGTTCCTACATGATTAGATATAAGGGATATTGCCATTCTCTGAATGGAGGCACTTGGTCAGTTACCAGGAATACTCAGTTTAGGACTGAGGGCCATTCTGATATAACTGTGGGATGTAGTCTCACATGATCAGATATAAGTGCAGGGCCATTCTAATGTGATTGAGGGATATGTTCCCACTTGATCAAATATAAGGGTTGTTTCCATTCTCTGAATGGAGGCACCTGGTCAGTTAATAGGAACCCTTAGTCTGGGACTGAGAGCCTTTCTAACGAGTCAATGTCAGATGTAAGTGCAATGCCTTTCCACAGATGGTAGTAGGTGTGCCCTACCAGGATGGTGGATGTGAGTGCTGTGCCTTTTCACAGATGATAGTAGTTGTGTCCTATCATGCTGGTGAATGTAAGTGCTGTGCCTTTCTGACAAGTCAAGGTCATATGTAAGTGCAACGCCTTTCCACAGATGATATTAGTTGTGTCCTATCATGCTGGTGGATGTGAGTGCTGTGCCTTTTCACAGATGATAGTAGTTGTGTCCTATCATGCTGGTGAATGTAAGTGTTGTGCCTTTTTGACATGGCATTGGATGTGTTTCTCTCATGGTCAGATGTGGGTGCTATCCATTCTGACTTAGGGTCAGATAAAAGCGTTGAAGAAGACCTACAAGGAGGCTAGGCCTACAACCAACATGAAAAAGGGCTGGCTCTGTAGAACTTCCTGTGACGAGAAGAATCATGAGATAGCACCTATGATGATGACCCAGTGATGATACAGATCCAGTGATGATGTCCCCGTGATGATCTAGATCCAACAGTGATGATCCAGATCCAGTGATGATGTACCCATGATGATCCAGATCCAGTGATGATGATCCAGATCGAGTGTAGGGATAATTTTAGGGGCGAATTTGATCCTAGTGAGCTATTTTTCCATGTTTTTCTCCCAAAAAATATTCGCCATTTTGCATTTTTGGAAGCCCTGTTTCGCCCAATTTCGATGGGGTAAAAAATTTTCACCCTAAAAATCGCCAAATTATTATATAAACGATATAAAATCCTTGGAAATTAAAATATTTTTTGAAAATTATTGCCAATCATTTTATAGTTGGCGTTTTAAGAATTGGTAATATTCGCCAACATTTATACACTTTTAAATAAGTATGGTTCCTTAAAATCATCCCTAATTGAGTGATGATCCAGATCCAAGATGAAGATGACTTGAAGATGTAGATGACGAGATGATCCAGAGAAGAAGACCAGTGCTGACAAATTGTGTCAAGAGAATACCTTCCTGGTTAAGAGGGAGTGTTGATGTATATGTAACTTCAGAATGTATTCACTTGTATATTTCATGTATTGTACCCCGATGTTTATTCTAGGAAGTATATGTAATGTAATTAAGTCATGTCATGCCCCCGATGTTCCTATCGGGAGGTTCTATGATGTAAACAAGTCATGTCAAGTCATTGTGGGTAACCCTCCTATTGTTCAAGGGTTAAAGTCCTCGTAGTTCCGGGGCCCTAGGTTTATTATACTCTCCTAGAGAAGTCGGCCCTAGTGAGTTATTGTCAAGTCAAGAATTAGTATAAATAGAGAGTGAGCCTCTCTATTTATCACACACTCACTCACACTCAGTTGTAGCACATAGCTGAGAGAGAAGAAGTTGTTGGGGCTAGAAAGAAAGAGGCTACTGCTGTCGGGAGATCATCTTACTGTTTTGGGGTTTTACTTTTGGTGTTGATTCTATCTCTAAGGAAGTTGTGGGGTTTTCTCCATTTATGGTTTCCCCATGGAAAAACATTGTGTTCATTGTCTCTTGTGTTTGATTGCTATGCTTGTTATTCTCTCAGTTAAAGATCCTAATATAATGCTAGCTTGAATGATAAAATCTAACAGTCCTTGTGTCAGAAGTTGGGTTGTACTCTTATCTTATTCACCGCTTGTTAATAAAGAGAATTCTTCTTCCAATCTTGTATTGAGTTTATTTCATGTATATTGGCTTAATAGATATGCTGATTAGTGCTTTTCATCTAACCTCTAATATGCATATGCATGAGATATTACTTGAAGGATTTTCTCTTTGTAGGTGGAGAAGTACATCCCTAGAAGTTTTGGAGATAAGTGGAACGATAGAAGAATAATCTTGGATCAACCTTCGTTAAACGGGTAAGTCAAGATTTTCTTCCTATTCTCTTTCCATTCCTTGTAAAAAGATGATTGTCTGCAAGTTAGAAGTAAGTTGGTAACCCCAGCCCCTAGGTTACAAGGGTGCTTTATCCTGAACAACAATGCATTAATCAATAAATGTCTTGTGTACTGTTTCATATATGATCTTTAATTTGGTTATTTCATGGCATCACAATATTTTTTTCTTATATCTCTCTTGTAGTCTTTAGTTTACGATTCTTTTACTGGAGTAAGTTTTAACAAAAAATAAATTTTGGAATAGGATTTCTATATAGTTTGCAATTTTGTAGTTATTTTTAAGAGAATAAATTTATAAATAGAATTTCCAATTAGTCTTAGCTAATTTAAGATTAGATTAGAATTTTGTGAAATTATCATTTCATTGGAGGCTTTGGATAGAGTATATTTTGTTAAGCTGTTTAAAATTCAATGTAGTATTAAACTATTTAGTTTAAAGTCAACCATTTATTTTAGCCTGCGTAAGTTCAATGTAGTGTTCAACCATTTAGTTTAAATTCCACCATTAATATAGTTTTCTTCCCTTATTGGCCTCATAAGGGGTTTAATCTAGACGAAATGATTGGACACTATTAAATTAGAGTTTGCAAGGTCTTAGTTTAATAGTGAAATAAAATAGAACTAAGGCCTTGGAAAGGTTTGAAAAATACAATTGTGCAACTTAGCCTTACCTCTCCTATATTATAATTCCCACTGGGAAAAAAAACTAGTAGTTAACAAATTTGCTTCTCTAGTTTCCATGTTAGCCATTAGATAGTCAAAGGCATGCATTGATTTTTTTACCATTATAGAGGAATTTGTAAGTTAGGTTCCCAAACTCTTAAAGGGTGCTAGCTCAATGGAAGAGCACCTGCTTTACAAGTAGGAGGTTGGAGGTTCGATTCCTTCATGCCCTAATGATATTGTAATATCGATTAAAAATTATAAATTAATGACAAAAAAATGAGAGATAAGTAACCAAACAAAATGACCAAAATTCGCATATAAAATGACTAAAAATGACTAAATTAGTGACCAACAAATGAGAGATAAGTCAAACAAAAAGAGAGAAGATAAACGACAAAAAATGACTGAAATTCACATATAAACAATAGAATGACAGTTTTGGTGGCTAATTTTCAGTCTCTTATCATGCAACAAAAAATGTGGTTATATTTAGTTTGGTCATTTACAGCGTTTCTTATGGTCATTAATTTGGTCTTATATTTGGTCATTAATTGTCACAATTAATGACCAAATTTATGACCAAATATATGACCAAATATAAGACCAAATTAACGACCAAAAGACAAGCTCTAAATGACCAAACTAAATATGACTACTTTATTGGTCGTGTGATAAGAGAACAAAAATTAGCCACTAGTGATCGCCAAATCAAAAGTGGTCATTTATATGCAGATTTTAGTTATTTTTTTGGTCACTTATCTCTCATTTTGTACTAGTGACTGTAGAATATCGAGATGATCTTGAACTTTTTACAATGGATGAGATATGTTCTATACTCTTCACTGCCTATGAGATGAGTATAGAACATAATGGACCATCAAGAAAAGAGACAACATTTAAAGCTACAAAACAGTCAAAGAAATATGAAGCTTTACCCAAGAATTAATCAAAGAACTCAGATGATGAAGAATCTCTTTTCATTAAGAAACTTGAGAAAGGTACTGGAAAGTACAAAGGAAAGCTACCACTAAAGTGCTTTAACTGTGGAAGAATTGGACATTTTTCCACAAAGTGTCCTTACCCAAAACAAGAAGATAGTGATAATGAAGAACCTTGCAGTCATAATAAAGATCAAAAGAGTAAAACTATATACAAGAAGAAATTTAATAAAAAGAAGAAAAACTTCTATTCCATGGAAGACAGTGAAGATAAAGAGATAAGTGAAAATTAAGAAATTCTATTAATGGGAATAGAAACTCAAACTTCAGATGATGAATTAGATGTAGAAGGAGAGGTGGACTTAGAGGCTAAACTCATGAGTGCTCTTGAGGAAATTAAAAAATGTAGAAGAAGGAGCAAATCTTTGAAAGAACAATGGTCAAAATACAAAAAAGATCAGAAATCAAAAGAAGATGAAGTCAAGGCCCTCCAAGAAGGGATGCACAAGTACAAAATGAGGAATTAGTGACTATGTGACTAAAAAATCTAGTCACCATAGTTTTTTCAAGTGATTTACTACTAAATATGAGCAATTTTGATTGACCCAATTATAAATGACTAAATTTAACAACTAATTTAGACACGAGTTAACAAATATGACTAGATAATAAGTGATAGAGTTAAAAATGACTCACGTAAACGATCAATTTAGTCACAGAATAAAAAATGACTAACTAGAAGAATATGAATTAGTCATTTATGTTAGTCTTTTTTTAATTGTGTCATGGAAAATTGCAATTGTTACAATGAAGTGTTACAATTTAGTAATTTTTATAAATTGTCTACCTTCTATCTCTGACCATGTGTAGGTTAACAATTCTGAATCCAAAATGGAACTTGTGGGGTTAGGAATATCTAGTGTTTTTCTCAAGTGGTTGGGATAGTATTAGGGTTTTGTGGATTATTGTAGATGATGTGCTTTAGACGTTCATATTGCTTTCCAGATATAACATTGGGATCACAAATCCCAGATGATATATATGTTGGAAAACCATTTTTCTGTAATGGTTCCATGCATGTCAATCTTTAGAGATCCAAGAAAACAATTGCATGAAATTTTTCTTGACCTTGTTTATCCCTATTGAACCATTGAAGCAAACCTTTAAGCGCCAAAGAAAAATTAGGTTCCTACAACTACGAATTAGGATGTAGAACTAGTACTATATCGATACCTAGAAGAATCATAGATAGTTCTTGATCCTTCAATGTGAGATTCCCCAGTCCCATACTGAGGTGTTTTTCTAACTTCAATATAGCTTTCACAATCTGTGACCATTGAACTAGCTGCACTAGTCGATGTTGCTTCACCGGGATCAGTGCCTTTAAACGTTGTAGCAGTTGATCCATTAATTGAACCGATTGAAGAAACAAGAACAATATTTTAACCTATTGAAGGATAAAATATAAACTAGGGTGTTGACCCAGAACCAGTCTGCTCAGATTCATATGTAGTAAAGGTAGAGGCCCCATCTTGGAGTTTCAGGTAAATATTTTGATTCCTCCTCTTATAGGCCTGACCTCGCATAATATGATACGTATAATGCGGTGATGGATTCTCCTTATCACTATCAAGGTAAACCTCCTTTCTGCATTGGCGTCCACATAAATTTTGGATATGATGTCACCACCCACGTGATTTACAATGTGCACAACTCTTCTCCAACGTCCTCGATCCAAGTTTATTATAAATATTACTATAGAAAAAATAACATTAAAACAATTATTATATAATAATAAAACAAATATTATATTTATATAAGACACCAATTAATTATATTTTATATTAACCCTATTTTATAAATTAAACAATTTTTATAATAATTATTAAACTAAATATAAAATAAAATAAATTAACAAAATATATAAATTATAATAATAAAAAAAACAAATATATGAAAACATAATTTAAGCAAAAAACTATATGAAAGTGCAGCTCTTGACCCACCTCTGTTTGATGAAATTCATGGTCGATTTTCCTAAACCCATGGAGATTTCATCCTCCAATTCCACAAATGACTACTCAACCAGCTCGTTGGCACCAAATAACCTGTCCAAGCAGACCGTTGGCACCAAATATTTTGTGTTGGCTGGAGGCGAGGAGGGTTTGGTGGGTTATGAGGGGCATCATAAAGATAAACATAAGCAACTATGGAGATATTGCAAATGATATTTTCAAGGGTAGGGGGCATGGGACCTCCTGCTACCAATCGCCCTATGCTTGATTCATCTGAGCATGTCTACATTTATTCGCTTGCTATTCTCAAAATGCTCAAACAAGGTACCTCTTTCTGTTGGAAAAAACCCACCAACAAAGCCTCGTCGACAGGGGTTCTCACTCTGTCGACGCCCAACTAGCACGATCTCCCTGAGCATCGACCCAAAAAGGTTTCACCTTTCCAAGCAACACCCACAGAGCGGATGAAGTATCACCCAAGATGTTTGAGGGAGAGCTATCGGAACCAAGTTTTCGATAGTAAGAAGGAAGGACAGGGCATCATCAACTCAACAACATAATCATCAGATTCTTCAGGAATAATTAACTAGTATAACAACATTCATCATAGAATTTATCAACATAACTGATAGATTGCATCATTCACTTATCCATCGCAGTAGTGTCATTCATTCATATAACAGATTTAGTAAACATCCATCATTGACATCACATCACATAAAGACAAGAAAGAAACAAGAGACAAGATCAATGTAGGGCAACATCCATCATGTCATATTACTTCTGCACAAAAGATCCAAAACATACATTACTTCTCCAAAGCAGGAGAATGATCACAACCCAAGATTTAATAGTTGGTTGACACAGACATAGCCAAAACTGCTCAAGAACAAAATGAAGCAACAAGATCACACATAGTTATCAGATCACAAAAATGGATTGATCGATTGATCTTCTACCTCAATGATCTGTGATGATATACAATTGAAATTCTAACTCTATATATAGGCTTGTGCCTTTACATCCAAGGTCCAATTCTAACTAACTTATAACAAAATTCTAACAAACTAGTGACCTATATCCACAAAATGTGGTTAATCGGTACAAAATTGCATAAGAAATTCAAAAAACGGTTATTCTTCCACCTATTGCACTGATTTAGTCCTATGCGGTGTCGCTTGAGCTTGCGCAACCTCCATGGTGATGCACAACTCACTTACCCAAAACCCCCTACTAACAGCCCCCCAACATAGTCTTGTTGCTCGTCCTCGAGCCACGTCAGGTAGACAGGGTGTACTCTTTCGTCTTAGTCTTGAAGTACTTGAAATACTGCAAGATCTCATGAACTTAGAGCTGGACCTGTTCAGCTGCGTCTTGACAATTTAGCATGTCCTGCTTCAATGGGTGTGCCTCCCTAGCCTTTCTATCCACCATTTTCCTGCCTTTCTATACCACCTGTAGTACAACGACTTCTTTGACAGCTAGTTGCCCGCCAATTTCTTGGAATTCCTCCAACTGAGTGTTGTGCTTGTGTTGGCGTTCTTGGGCTTTGGAGGCTCTCTGCTGTGGGTCCTTCAACTCTTCAGAGCGTGTAATTTGAACCATGAGAGGAATTTCTACTAGAGACGTCTTCAGCGTTGTCAACTAGGCTTCACATTCCCGTGCCTGCTTGGTCAACTGGTCCAGTTGGTCATCCCCGATGACACTTTTCCAGAACTATGTTGTTGCCTCGGTGATCGTCTTCGCTTCTTGCTCCATAGCTTCAAATTGGGCTGCAATCTCTTCAATGGTATTTTTTGTCTTGACAATCTGTTCAGGTGGCGTCTCGAGGTAAACAAGGGAATTCATCAGATTGTTGGTCAACTGGAGCTGGCAAATAACTTACCCAAGTCTCTTAGCCTTGGAAAATGTAGTGAGTTTCATCATGCTTTTGTATATGTGTTGACATGCCTCATCAATAGCTTGCTCAACTTCACCACAACTAGCACAGAGTTGCAATTTCTCGACAACGAGGCGATCTTGCGTCTTCTTTAACTCAGTGATTTCTTCGGCGGCTTTCCGTTGTAGCTCTTCCTACGCTTTATTCAATGTGGCAATCGCTTGTTCCTTTTCTTTTGTAAGCTTCTCTTTGACTTACTGTAGCTCAAAAGTTTCTTCCTGCAGCTTCTTAGCTGCATCCTATGACTGCACGTACCCATCGTTAAGCTCCTTCTTCCTATCAGCCAAATCCTGTCCGACGAATTGCTGTAGATGCACTAAAACCTAAGTAGGTAACTTATTAAGATAAAAAGAAATGATCAGTAATGGTTGCAACAACAAGTTCATGTCTTCACTGCCCACGTTGATTTCAGTAAGGGGAACTTGAACATTCCTAGCCCACAACTCAGTGCTAATCACCAGGAATTCCTGCATTACAGCCCTCTCTGGTGTCGTTTTTGAAACAAAATTATAAATATAATCTAACTTAGCTCTTATTGCAGAGAACCCTTCCTGGTTGGACTGACGCATGGCTTGTGTCACAACATCAGATGAGTTTGTGACATCCTTGATGAGGCACTGCAATTGGTTCTGCATCATAAGGCAGGAGCTGCTGCTCATGTCGAGGTCTATGTGCCTTTTGGTTCGATTCTCCTCAAAGATGCGTTGTGCTTTCGGATCAGATTCCGTCGATGACTCTCCATCTGAGTCATGAATACTTTGCTCCGCTTGGATAAGCTCGATAGGGGCATCTGTTGGCAGCCCATAGATATCTCCTCCACACTCACAGGTTCGCGCCATTCAGCTTGCCACTCTTGAACTATGACATCCAATTCTTCATCTGCGATTTTATAGGCCATAGGAAGTCATTGCTTATCGGGGTCCCGTCGTGCCTAGATATAAATGGAATGAGGCTCGATAGCAAACCAAAGGATCCTCTGATATTTGAATGATGCAACATTGGATAACTAGGGAAACTTGATGGCTGCGGCTTGCAGCGCTTCCCAATAGACCCAAAAATGGATCACACAGTCTGTCTGTTGACCGGGCTCCTCGACCCACCACAAGTTTTGATACCATGCGCCTTTGCACACTTCCATAGCAGCGATTAACATCGGCTAGTAGTCCTCCGACTCCATCCGTGCGACTAACACAATGAGAATCAACAACTAGCTATAGGAAAAAGGTCGTTCCCCAGCTTGAGCGACGACAACATATTCTAGCAATTGGTTTAATAGAAACATGGACCAGTTCATTTGTACGCCCTCGACGCATTTTTGTGCACACGCAACCACGCCCGAATTGCATTTTACGGACTGATTCTTCCTGATGATCTTGCTGGTCAAAATGAGCGCCCTGATATGCACTGCTCGCTCATTAATATTGTCGATGCGATAGGCACGACCATTACGTTGCAAGAAAAATTTCTCCTTTAATTGTTGGGAAATCTTTTTGTCATTGTCCCGCCCTCTGATATACTGCGTTGGATCTTCCCCAGCCTTTGGTAATCCCATAATTTCTGAAATTAGGTTGACCATGACAGGAATAGGGTCATTCAACCACAACATTCTGCCATGAAAGCACACCAATAGTTTTTTGATGCATGCATTTGCTTCATTCAACCACCCAAAATGAGGCATGTTAATGAGCCCCAACAACCAAGACTTGTCCAAGCCCTGCGCCCATGGGCGAGGAATCCATTGGATAGGCGCATCGGGTACCTTAGGAAATGACTAGTAAGGTTCATCCACTACGTCCTTTAACAACAACAAATCATGGTCTTCATACTTCATCTTGACCAAGGCGGGTATGATGTCCATCGAGCAAGTCATCCCATCTGATAGTGGCGACAACTTCGACAGATACTTTTGATTCTTGGCGATATTTTTCGGATTTGCTCGAGGTCACGTTGGAGNTTGACCAAGGCGGGGATGATGTCCATCGAGCAAGTCATCCCATCTGATAGTGGCGACAACTTCGACAGATACTTTTGATTCTTGGCGATATTTTTCGGATTTGCTCGAGGTCACGTTGGAGTGAAATATCCAAGGATATCATTAATGGAGATGCCCCTGGGTGCTGCAGACTCGATAGCTATCGAGCTTGATGGTCCGGTCTGTGTAGTTCCCTCCCCTTCCACCCTAGTGGAAGTGTGCATGTGTCTCTTCTGCGGCATTGTAGAACTAGGCTTTTGGGCCTTTTGCTTCTCTCGAGGGATCCAAGAGGATCCAAATAGCATGCTCATGACTTCCTCTACAATTGTCATGGGCCTAACGGGGTATTGCTGCTCACTCGAAATCTCGACTGTGTCGATATTGCTCAGCATGCTGCACTCTGCAATCCTCACAATGCGAACGAATACACTTCAATCTCACTCCTTGCCTATCGCACAAAATTCTACGATTGCTCTGAGATCAACACTTCATTCAATTCAACTAAATAATGCCTTGCGCCCGCATCCTGTGCC
Source organism: Pseudotsuga menziesii (assembly GCA_001517045.1). Lineage (NCBI taxonomy): Eukaryota > Viridiplantae > Streptophyta > Pinopsida > Pinales > Pinaceae > Pseudotsuga > Pseudotsuga menziesii. The sequence continues at coordinate 29,168 of LPNX010943396.1, forward strand.
TTCTTATAGCCAATTACCGATCCAATCTCATCATTGCCAAATCCACCATGTCCATCATGACCAACTCCAACATTAACAACCACAAATCCACCGACAATATCATCTCACTAATGGTCGGATCAGTCATAAATGCGTGTCGCTTCACCAAGTAGCACCATCTAACTACTTTAACTATCTGTATTGATTGCTGATTTGACCAACTCATAGCCCTATAGCTGTCACAGGTGGTCTTCCTCACAGCGCTACTGATTTCTATCCTTGCGTAGCCTCTTCCTATGTGCTCACCTTGCTACTGTCTACCTAGTCTATTTTTTTTTTTACCCTTACGCACTGCCTCAAGCATTGCGTAGCTCGGGCCCCATTCTATAGGGATTTAAGCGATTTCCATTCACAAGTTTAGGTAGCACCGCACCATCTAATTGCTATAATTGAACTACACCCCTATAAGTAATTGAATGTGTTAGGTCATGATTTTGTCTTCCTTAGTTTTATGCTTTTGTTTATGTTTTTGAAACTTGATAATATTTTTGCTTCTAGGAAATTTTGGTTTATAAAGGTTAATTTTGAGTTCAAGCCTTTTAGTTTTCATCATTTTGATTTTTCTTATTTTTAAACATGCTTTTATAAATTCTGCTTAGAGTTCATTCTTGAATGGTTCTACAAGGTATATATTGATTAAATGGTTTCATAAATGACACTAAGGTCAAGATTAAGCATATAAACCAAGTCTTAACCTTGATTAGTGTTTTAAGGAGGTGAAATTATGTGTTAGGACTTTCTTGTAGCGCAAGAGCGAAATTAATACACTAGAGCGCTACAAGAAAGTCGCGAGTGCCAAAATTGTTATTTTTCAGTCCGATTTTTTCGGGTGTCTTGTCCCTGAGGTGTTAATCACATGATTTATCACATTTGATACGTGTCTTGCCAAGTTTATTATTGAAACAGGTGGATAGTCATTCTATGAGATGAATCATGGTGACTGCATGTAGCACAGGGTGAATGATGACAACGAGTGGAATGAAGTAGAGTTTTCGGGAATATGTTCTTAATCTGTAGGATATGAAGGTATTGAAAGTCGTTATGAGAACATGCTACTAAGAAATCAGAGTTTTAACAACTGAATGGAGAGTTAGGGATTTCCAGTAGCGACAGCTTGAGGTGATATGGATAGTTAAAGACAGCTGGAACGAGAAATTCGACACCTAATCCTTGAAGAGATCGCATTCCACTGCTTGTATTGAGCTTCTGAGTAGGTACCCTGTGTGGCATTTGATAGGGTTTGTTTAATTGGGGGTTTTCTGATAAAATTCAAAATGTCAAAATTCGAACGGAGGATATGAAAAGATTGCAGGGGTGGTTTGTTTGAGTGGCAATGATGATCATGGGCATGCTCACTAAAAAGGATTCGATCTCACGATTCAAGCTCCTCCTCGGGAGGACGTGAAGCTTTTGATTTGGAATTTTATTTTTCTAGACCTTTCGATGGTGCGGAAGATGAAAAGCTATTTACAATATGCTCATGCTTTTTAATTCTAAAGTCTTAAATTGTTTCAATGTAACTTTCTATTTCTTTTTAATTTAAAGTCTTCCAAATTGCTTTCATTAAAGCTTATACAAAACCATTAATGCATATACAAAACAAGTTTCAATATGTTCTTA
>LPNX010943449.1:19005-29754 GCA_001517045.1 Pseudotsuga menziesii
AGATGCAGAACCCAAGCAGCGTGAATACCTGGAGTGAGTTGCTGAGAAGAAAAGTGAAAGGGAAAACAAACCGAACAAGAAGAACTTCAAGATGCAGACAAAGGCTTTTTCTCGGAATGGAATTCCTGGTTTGTATACCTTTCGCATAAGAAGGCTCCAGACTGAATGAAATGTTTGAGAAGGCTGGAAGATACAGATTTTATTTGTGATAAAAATTTTAACCCAGATAAAGAGGAAAGGATATATGTGGAAGACTTCTCAAAACCTCAAGATCCTTAAAGGTCTCACAAGCGACGAGAGCGAGAGCATGATAATAAGGGAAGGAAAGATAAGAGAGACCAATGAACTAAGTTACAGAAGCTATGCAGAACGAAGTCGCAGGACTTCGGAAGAAACTTACAAAGACTTTGCAGGAAGCCAAGGAGAAGCTACAACAGGAGAAGCCCGCTGTTAGTGGCTCGAGGATGAGCCACAAGTAAGTGTTAGGGGACTGTTGGAGTAGGGTCCCGCAGCTATAGGAGAAGCTACCATTTTGGCGGATAGACAGTTTTGGCGAATATATAAGAGATAAGGTAAAGCTACGATGCCGTAGCATGTTTCTAGCTACAGATCAGAGCCGAAAACTGTGACTATCGGGACAGAGAAGTCAAAGAAGACGACAGTACCTCAGCGGCCGAGAAGAGAGAGTTCACCCACTGCATTCAAGGTAGCGATGGAAGAAAGGAGGGCTCAGCTACCCTCATAAAGGAAAAAGGGCAACGGGGCCAAGGTATTGAAGATGAAGGACAGAAAGGGAAGCGGTGCCCAGTACCCATGGTCAGCGCCGAAAAGCATGGAAGACTGCAGAGAGCAGTGGTGTGATGGAAAGCGACTACTCCAAGTACACATACGCCGACTGTCACTATTTAGGGTTTTTGGGTTACTGTTGGGATAGGCCCACAGTGTTGTAAATGGTGAGACCTTCGGGCCGCCTATAAAGGGATGTATTTTGTATTGTAAAAGGTTAGCCAGTTAGTCATTGGGTCTTTTAGCTAGTCAGACAATTAGAGAGTCAGTTGATCTGTTAGCTCATAGACACTCGTGCTCTGGTTCTGTATTTAGTATGTAGTATCTTACTATAACCAGCAGCTGGCTCATAGAAGCATGTATGTAACAATCTGCAGGGATTGACAGAGAGAGAGAGAGAGAGAGAATATTGTAAGAAGGAAATATAGAGCAAGAGAAGAGATCTAGGAGAGAAGGGCTCCCGGCAATGAGTGCGGAGTTACCCAGAATATCTCTAGCTACACAACAGGTTGCAGCAGAACTGTGTACTCTCTCAAGATATAATAAACAAAGTTCTGTGGATGTAGCTTCTACCTTGGAAGTGAACCACGTAAAACCAGTGTGTTATGTGATTATTTCATGTGATTGTGCTTTACTTAGTTGATATCTGTTATCTGTTACATGAATGTTGCATATCAGTTAGTAAATGTTTGTATGTCTCATTCAGTTACATCATTATTGAAGGTTAAAGGTGGATTTACATGTATCAAGCATCTGCATATGAGTTTATCAGTGCTTGTTTCACACAGTAATAAGTCATTATGTTAAAGTGTTTCCAGTATACTTATTCAAACATTAAGTATAGTTGAGGTAGAGTGTGTTGAACTGTGGAAGTTCACATCAGAGTGTTTAATATCTTGTTGAAAGTTAGCCAAGTCATTCCACCCAGTGCGATAGCCTTCGGACCGTGAGGGTCGCAGTGGGCCGTACTATAGTAGATATTGTGTTGACAGTAGGTGATATCGCACCGTCAGAGGATATGCGGTGTGAGATAGCACAGATCAGGGGTTAAGCAGAAGAGATAGTTACGCATCGCCAGAGTCGCTGCGATGCGATAGGAGTCCTTCCCCTGTCAAAACCCGTGAGGAAGAGAGATTGCATGTCGTGGAGAGAGACCTCACTGGCTAAGAAGAGCTGCGAGACCCCAGGATGTTACAGAACCTGGTCGAATACACTTGAGTCTTTGGCCAACCCATTAGAATCACTTCGGGTGAGACTTCAGGCTGCTCCGCGGTCTGTCGCTGAAAGGGCCAATGAGCTAGGGATGTTGTTGGTACATTACAGTAAACCCAGGTCTGCCCAATAACCAACAATTTTTTATTCTTAGATTAAGTTGAATTGAGTTAGTTATAATGGATCCTCATATGGCCTGATAAATTAGGATTTAACTTTCTTCAAAAGTAAGTCTAGATGTGTATTTCCTGAATCATTCATTTCTATATTGAAGTTGTAGGAAGGTAATTACAATTCTGCATTCTTAGGAAGGTAATTTAGATTAGATTAATCATGGAATATTTGGGTTGAACAAATAGGTAGGATAGTTCATTCAACAACATCAACTACTTAGTGTTTAAGCACAAACAGTGTAAATTATCTTTGCAATAAAAATAGTTCCTTGGGTTGATAATTTATATTCAACATTCTGTATGTTAGCTTTAATTAACTGGCATATAGAGTGCTCAATAGACATTTCAGATGGCCGCATAACGGACAATCACCTTAGTCCATGATTTTAACAGGTACGATCTATAATGTTTTACTGATTTGCAGAATGCATATGCCTGTTTATCAACCTGATAATAGTTAAGTTCGACTCTGTTGAATGTTGAACTCATAAAAGAAATGGGTATTTCAGCATCATCAAGATGTTTCTGTGTCAAGACAGTTGCATAGGAAAAGTCAGTAGCAAAGGTGTACAGAATAAAATCTTTGTTGAAGTATGGAGACATCGGAGCAGGTGCTCTAGCAATGGATTTCCTAAATTCAATAAAGGAATTTCTTTGTTCTTCAGACCATTCAAACTTTGCATCTTTCTTAACTAGTTGTTGTAAGGGCTTAAAAAATTGAGCAAATTTTGGGATGAACGTAGGAACAAATTTGATCTTACCCAAGAATGAATGCATGGATTTCCATGAACCAGGGAGGTCGATATTTGAAATGGATTCAGTGTGCTGTGATTCCATAACCATGCCTTCCTGAGAAACAATGAAACCAAAGAGATTACCTTCTGCAACCACAAAGATAGACTTCTTGGGGTTGAGTCAAATCCCATACCTTCTATAGCATTCAAATACATGTTTCAAAGCATACAAATGTTCATGTCATTTTTTAGAGTTGATTGTAACATCATCTAAGTATACCATGACAGAATTATGTATTAAACCCCTAAAATATATATCCATATCTCTCTGGAATGTGGCTCCTACATTTATCATCCTGAAAGGCATTCACCTGTAAGTGAAGGTTCCCCAAGGGGTCCTGAAAGCTATTTTTAACTGATCATCAGGGGAAACCATGACTTGGTTATATCCTGAGAAGCCATCAAGGAGTGAAAACATCTCAAACCCAACTACCTTCTATAGGATCTACTCCATGGGAGGAATAGGGTAGTTATCTTTCTCGGAGGATTTGTTTAAGTTTCTGAAATCAACACAGAGCCTTATTTCCCCATTCTTCTTTCGAATGGGAACCAAGTTAGAAATCCACCGCATATGTCTGACAGAGAATATGATTTGCGCTGTCAAGAACTTATCAAGTTCTTTCTTTATAGAGGGTTCCAAGATGGGATGCATCTTCCTCAACTTCTGCTGGTGAGGTATTACTTCTGGTTTCATCGGGATATTATGATGCATGCTATTGGTGTCAAAGGTTTTGATTTCGTTGTACATCCATGCAAAGACGTATTTGAAATCCTTGTACAACCTGATAAAATCTCTCCTTTCTTCATCAGAGGAATTAACTCTAGGTTTGATGAAGCAAGTATGTTGTTCACTGTTAGGATATTTAGACACTTAGGAGTTAGTTAAGATCAACTTGTGTAATATATCCGTTAGGTAAAAGTGTGTTTCTTTAGTATGCATTTGTAAATATTCTAATCCGACGGTCACGATATGTTCTAGACATAGAGTGATCTGATGGTTCAACTTCTCTTAGATCATACCTACCATTGATCCATGGCTTAACACCCGATTGGTCTATGATCTCTATTTAAAAATCATAGAGGGTCCTTGGCTAATTGATTGATTATGAGAAGCTCATATGTAACTTTCTTTCTTTTGCATAATAAATTGCTCCAAGTAGCTATTTGGCTGGGACAATGGACTGTTTCCCTTTCGAGGTTTTTAACCACGTGACAAACATTGGTGTGTTGATCTATGGTATATTTGTGTGAAGTGGTTTCTCAAGGTGTTCGGTCCTTTGGGAGTACCCTGTGTACCCAAACATGGATTTCTTAAGGAGACAGACAAGGCAAGATTTATCCTGAACATATCCAAGGGGTTCTTCCATGTAAATTTCCTCCTGTAAATAACCATGTAAAAAGGCAAGCTTGACATCCATTTGATGGACTTCCTAGTTATGTAAGGCTGCAAGGAAAAGAACAAGGTGGATGGAATTAATTTTTTCGACAGGAGCAAAGGTTTCATTGTATTCAATCCCTTCAACTTGGGAAAAACCTTTGGTAACTAACCTTGCCTTATGTCTTTCAACACTTCCATCTGATGCATACTTAGTTCTATAGACCCATTTACATTTGACAAGTTTTCTTCCTTTGGGAAGAGGAACAAGATCCCAAGTATCGTTCTCCATTAAGGAACGATATTCTTCATCCATAGTTGCATCCCAATCTGGATTTCTTGAAGCTTCTACAAAAGTTTCTAGATCATGATTCTCGGAAACTTGAGCCAAAAGAGAAGACGCTCACTAAAACTGAGAATGTGTTCGATGTTGATCTCTAGGATCACCGGAAAGATCACCAGCTTGTTGGTAGTCTTTTATACTTGACTCATTCTCATCCTAACCTTTCCTTTGTCATTGGTCGTGTTGCCCTTTATATGCAAAATCCTCATGAAATTCACCAGAAAGTAGCAAAAATAATACTTTGATATATTCGAGGTACAATTCAGTTTGGGATTCATCACAGTACAGGGGGTAAACTTTTGTTGGTTGGTTTCACTGATTCAGATTGGGCCGACGATCCTGATGATCAAAATTCTACTGCAGGTAATGTTTTCAATCTGGGATCTGGACCTATCACTTGGGCTTGCAAGAAACAACAAGCTCTTGCTCTTTCTTCAGCAGAAGTAGAATATCAAGCCATAGTTAATGCCAGTCAGGAAGCTTTATGGCTTTGATAGATCCTTTCAGATTTTGGATTCGAGTAGTAGCAGCCCACTCCACTTTGGTGTGACAATCAAAGTGCCATCAATCTTGCCAATGATCCAGTTCTACATCAGCGTGGCAAACACATTGAGCTACACATGCACTTCATCAGAAATATTGTTCATGATCATGTTATTGAAGTGCTTTATTTCCCTACAGATGATCAAGTTCCAGACATCTTCACCGAGTCTCTTACAGAAGCAAAGTTTTCTAAACTTTAGTCTATGTTAGGAGTTTAGGAATGTGTCCTTAAGGGGGGATAGGCTCGAATATATCCTTCCTTCTCCTAATAGTGTCACTTTTGTAAATCCTTCAATCCTATCCCAATTGTTTTTAAGGGGGGATGTTAAGATATTTAGACACTTTGGAGTTAGTTAAGATCAAATTGTGTAATATATCCATTAGGTAAAAGTGTGTTTCTTTAGTATCCATTAGTATGCATTTGTGAATATTCTAATTTGACAGTCACGATATGTTCTAGACATAGAGTGATCCGACGGTTCAACTTCTCTTAGATCATACCTACCAGTGATCTGTGGCTTAACACCTGATTGGTCTATGATATCTATTTAAAGAGCATAGAGGGTCCTTGGCTAGTTGATCAATTATGAGAAGTTCATATGTAACTTTCTTTCTTTTGCATAATAAATTTCTCCAAGTAGCTATTTGGATGGGTTCATGGACTGTTTCCCTCTCGAGGGTTTTAACACATGACAAACATCGATGTGTTAATATGTGGTCTATTAGTGTGAAGCAGTTGCTCAAGGTGTTCAGTATTTTAGGAGTACCCTATGTACCTAAACATTCAGTGCCCAAGTTGACAAGTTCATAGTTAAGAGATGAAATATGGGTCTTACAGTTGGTCGTTCATTTGAAATTGTCTGATGGGTCATGAAACTTCTCTAAGCTGATGACTGATTTAGGGATAATGTTGGAAAGATCAAACAAGGATTTATCATGTTCAACTTCATCAATTTCCATACCTTGAAAGGTTTCATGGGCTGAGAGAAATTCCAATATTTTTTTATCGTCATCAAATACTTTCCAATTCTCACATTGTCAAGAATGGAAGGCCTGTACATCAATTGAACTGAAAAAAAAAATTGGGGACAAACCTTATGGAGGAATCAACCTAGATGTAGTATTAGCCAGAAGATCAGCATCAAAATTCTGTGGTCTAGGGACTGACTTGATGTTGAATGCTGAAAAAGAGTTAGTAAGATCCCTTATCAACTTTTGATAGTTAATTAAACAAGGAGAAAAGAAATGTATCTGGTTTCTCACCTACTTTACTATGATCTTAGAATCTCCAATGCATTCAATTATCTTCGCACCCATTTCAATGGCTTTCCTGAGCCCTTGGACCAGTGCTTCGTACTCAGCTACATTATTGGTGCATTCAAACTGGAGTCTACATGCAATCATATTTTTGGTCCCTTTTGGGTCAACTAGGACACAACCTGCACCAGCCCCATCTTTAGATATGGAGCCATCAAAAAATAAATTCCATGCAATAGGGTCAATCCTAAAATTAGTATTAACATTATATATGTTGTGTACAATAGTTCCAGATAATTATATAGAAGCAACATGGGAAATTTGTGACTGGTTTTATACATTCTCAATTGGTGAAGCATCAGCAGGAAAATCTCCAAAGAATGTGTCGAACGTGAAGTGTTCAATGTGAGTGTCGAAGTAAGAGATAGATTCATTTGAGCCATCAAGGTCAGTAAATGTTTTCTTTATAAATGGTTCTCTACTGATCTTGAGTTTGTTGGGCTTCCCATTGAGGGGTATCCATAGGTTAGACCAGTTAGTGGTGAAGTAACCTTTCAGATTCTCAGACCAATCTCTACTTAGCCACATTCCATAAGTTTCTGGGATGTCAATAACCATGATATCTATTGTCTGATGAATCCTGGGATCAGCAAACAATATTAACAAAATGTTTCTCAGCATTCCCACAACTTTGAATTTAGATCTATCAAGCTGAACAATTTGAATAGGGAAAGGTTCCCAAGTTGCATTTAATTTCTTACAAACATATAGAGGCATCATGTTTGATGAGGCACCTGAATCTATCATGCAATTGTGCACATCCTATTGAAAATATCAAATGTAAGAAAGAAAGGGGGCATCCCCTTACTTCTGGGTTTCTGATTATTCGGTTTAGCATAAGAGTCAAGGTTATTATTTTGAGTTTCCCTTGGATGTTTTATTATCCTACTTTTAGGAAGGGAATCTCTTATAGAAGGGGTCTTAAGAAGATCAAATAACGAGATATTAGCTTTTACTCTTTTCAAATATTCAGCCATATTGTACTCCAGTTCAGGAATGACAATATCATTTTGTGGGAGATTTTTACCTTTATTGGGAACTAGTGTTGAAGGTGGTGATTCCTGAGGGGGTTTCCCTTTGGACCTAGTGTTATGAGGATGTTGAAAATTGAATACTGTCTCAGGTTCTTCTTCTTCTTCAGAAAAGAAACTTACAGTACTGACCTGCTGGTATTCTTCTTCTTGTTCTTATGATGGATGTGAGTCTTGGTTTTTTCTATCATCAAAGGATTCAGGGAAATCTTGTGTTCCTATGGCCAGAGCTTTTAAAACAGAGAAAATTTCTTCTGAAGTAAATCCTTCACTGGGATTGGGAGGTGGTGGATTTTGGGGAGGTTGATTAGGTATCCTAAAAGGTGGCCTTGTAAACCCCCTGTTATTAGTTTGATTTTCATTAGTAGTTTTCTTTAAATCAACCATATTATTGGACATTTTTTGGAGAAGCTTCTTCATGTCAAACATGCTGAAAGGATTAGAGTTTGTAGCAATGATTTTGGGAACGTTTTCAATTTTCTTGTGGGAGGTAGATGCTCGCTTAGCTAATGTGTCGATATTTTCTTTAAGGAAAAAAATATCCTTCTCTACTTGGATGGCTTCAACGAAAGCCTCCTGCAATATTTCCTTGCGAGCCCTTTTAACCTGTGTATCTATTTCAGTCGGAAGACCCTTGATGTAATATGCCACCAAAAATTCTTCAAAAAGAAGAATGGTGGTGGGAATTTTGTTTTTTAGATATGAAAACCTCTGGTTGAAGTCTTTTACCCTTTCTTTTCCTTTGGTTTTCATAGAGGAAATCTCTATAACCAAATATTCTGGGGTCTTGTCATCTCCAAATTTTTGAGTAAAGAGTGTTGTGAATACATCCCATGATGGGATAGATCTAGCTTCCAGAGAAAAATACCATGTGGAAGCTCTACCCTCAAAAGTATAAGGAAATAATTTGCAGACTACATATTCGTATATCACATTTCTGAGTTTGATTTCCTGCATAACGGTTTTAATGTGATCTTGTACGAGGATCTTATCATCAGGGTTATACTTTGGAAGTCACTTTTCGGAATTCTTAGGTAATCTATGTTGATCACCTAGAATAGACACGACATCTCCATCTAACCAAGGCCTATTGGTTCATTCATCAGCCATTGGTATGTCTTCTCTTGATGAGTTGGAAGATTCTAAATATGATGATTCATCTGAGGAGGATGAATAAGAAGGGGGAGAAGGTGGAGGTCCACCCATGGTGATGTTGCATCAAGTAGTACTTTGTTCTTGAAATAATGAGTCAAGGTTTAAGCTAGGGGTTGATGGAGGACTAGAAGAATTGTTACGTTCTTCAATGTTTTGTTCACCTAAGATGTGGTTATCTCAACTATTGGTCTGGGGATCATGGATCCAGAGACACCCCTCAGCAAACCTCTTTCGAATCTTGGAAACAGTATCAGAATTACCTTTTAGAAACTGTTCAACTATAATGGGCCCTAAAGTAGGTGATACAAGGATGTACCTACCCCTTGAAGTTCTCTGTTCGGTAATAGGAGTAACAGGGTTGATGGATGAATCTTGCATTGGTTGTTCAATGGATGAAGATGTCTGTGTGTGACTACCGGTGAAATTGGTTCTCTTGTTGGAGGAGGATTTTCAGTATTCTATTTAGGCATGATTTACTTTTAGCCCTCCTTATAGTGCCATTTTTAGAAAGGATCAGAGTTTTTTGGGCATGGTGGGATATAGGATCCCATTTAGCTTTAAAGACAAAACAATTGGGAAGACCATAAAGCCTGTATCGCATGGCTACCAACAAGGAATAAGATTATCTAAACTAGGAGACCGAATAAAGGTTGTCGGTCCTTTGCGAGAACTTGGTAGGTTCATTCATCCAGGATTTTAGCATTTCATTAAAATTATACCTGGTCTTAGAAGACTGGGTGAACTCAGCGTTAAGGGGTTGCATAGCCGATTTAAGAGCATAGGCTCTGGTAAAAACCTCAGGACGGAAGGTAGCTAACTATGACCCTGCACTATCATTAAAGGACCGGTCTTTAGGGTTTTCATGGTCCACAATCCATTTGAATACATCAATCTAGAGCAGGATAGCGGACCTGGCTGCAATAGCATGTACCCAAGAATCCCTAATTGTATGGTACGTAAACTGGTCATTTTGGATATCCGAGTGGTCATCATTGTAAAAAATTGAATAGACTGTATGCCACTCTATTTGGAAAGTTTCGATGATTCTACCACTGGTGTTTGAGAAAATGCCAAAGTTTGTGTCCTTGTTCAACATGTCTTTATGAGTGTTCTTGCAGTGGGTAATTCGTGCCATTTTGGAAAATTGAAAAACTATGTTTGAATGCATAAACACAAAATCAAAAACAATTGAGAAACAAAGAAACAACAAACAATAAAACGTGGAAATGTCAGAAAAAACCAATATGGAATTGACAGAAACTATGAAAATGCTCTCTGGTAAAAATCACAGTAAAAATCCATGCAGCAAGGTAATTTTCAAAATTGAAAATGGTAAAGAAAATACAAAGAACACATATATTTATAGATTTTTCCGCGAGTCAAATTCAGGTCGTAGGATTAAAAGAAATAGATGGTCGAGATCAAATCTTACGGGATACAAGATCAATTTATGATATTTAAATTGTACTAACCTTCCCGCAATCCACAATTTGCAATTGCAGGATGCGGGATGCGGGAATACAAAAATATTAAAATTTAACTAACATTTTTTGCAATCCGCAATCTTCAAATTGTGGGTTGTGGGTTACAGAAACACACAACACAAACCATTAAATTAAACTACTTCTCACAATCTGTAATCTTGAATTTGTGGGATGCGGGTTGCAGGACATAAAAGTTGCAAACACAAAACCAAGCTCCCGCAATCTGCATTGCAGGTTGCGGGTTGCGGGAAAAACACATTTTGGGAAAAATTAGTCTTTTCTGCAACTCACCCAAAACTATTGGGCTATAGGGAAGACCCGGGGTTATACCTTTAACTTCGCACCAAAAAATAACCCACAATGTTGGCCCTTTCGGCAACAACCTGCGAACAGGCTGCATTCTCACCCGAAACAGCTATGGGATGCCGCAGAATCAGGTTTCTGCAACCAGAAGAGGGAGATTACTGTACCTTTATCTTTTATCAATTTATAATCAATTAACACAGAGCTTAATCATTCATATATATATATATATA